>JANSTR010111537.1:0-12067 GCA_025434805.1 Antipathozoanthus remengesaui | reverse complement strand
TACAGTATGCAATAGGATCGAGTTATTAATTTTGCAGCAATAGATATAGTATTTACCATTTAGAATAATTAAGTTCGATGATGTGTGTAAGTGGACCCATGAGGTGGATGGTAACTAGTTTCAGATACTTCACTGGGATCTGATCAACACCAGTGGAGCAGTTTGTTCGAAGCTGACTTAACTCTTCAACACGTCCTCACCCATGACCGTGGGAAGTATAAATGGACGATCGGAATGCTCAGGGAAAGAATCTATGAGATCCCAGAGATCAGCGCTATTATCTGGGGTAGTTCCCAGAGTTCGTTCTGTTGTTTTGATGAAATGACGGTTCAACTGATTCGGGTCAGCGTGGATGGGCCTGGGGCTAGGGTTTAGTACTTTAGGTCGCTTAGATGACAGAGCCTTTGTGAGGAATACATGCTATATCTTTCCAATCACCATCTTGATTTTATTACGCACGTCTCTGAAAGATTTCCATGCCTCAGGACTGTTGCTGGTATGGGCTTCGAGCCTTAACTTGTCCCTTTCAGCTTGTAACTCGCGTGTCCCAGTGGAGGCCATCCATGGCGCTGGTGGTCGGGTGACTTTGACCTTCTTTAGTGGTGCATGTTGGTCTAAACAGTCACTAATGAGGGAATCAAGTATGTCCACCATATCGTCGGCCGATTCTACGCCATAGATAGCAGTCAAGGGCAGGGTAGAGAAGTCCTCCTTAAAATTAATGCTCGGCTATCAAACTGCTTCTCATTACGTATATATTTGTAATGGGGTGCATATCTGATGACTCTTGCATTGATTATTGCATAAGAAGCGATTATTCCTCTTCCTCATCTTCTTCCCAGCTACGAAGTAAAACAAATTCAAATGCCTTTTTTGGCCTTCTTTTCTTTTTTGCTAATTTTAGAATTCCCGAACATAGAAGGAACGCGAGATCTGGAGGTTGATCTTAGCCTCTCTGCTCTATTTAGCTGCCTGTACAAGCCGGAAGTGCCAGAAGACGAACTGCCTCTAAGCATATTTTGAGTTCTTTGCCGGCAGAACTCATTCAACTCTTGATCCTTGTGGCTGTACGTCAAGTCTGCCTTCACTACGCCTTCCTTCGGCTTTGCCCTGTAAATTATGCATTCCATCACCTGTAGGATTTTGTAAAAGGTTAGAAGCTTCTTCTAGCATTCCTGCAACTTTTTCCAATCTATCTCTATCTCTATCTCCCTCCATTTTGCTCTTTCTCACTCTCTCACAAGTTTTACTGAAAGTGAGGCTTTGGCCATGCTCGCCCCAGGAAGATTGAATGAATTTGGGATTGGATTGAATAAAATATGTGAGCATTGGATTGAATGTCGTTTTTTTGAACATAAATTAATTTATGGGTTAGATTGAACAAAATATCGTTATTGGGCTGAATAAATACCCAATTTGGACTAAATGAATATAAGTCGTTGGATTGAATAAATTATACAACTTTATTGGATTGAATGAATATTAGTATTGGATTGAATAATGTGCATTTGGATTGGATTAAATGGAATACTAGACATTGGATTGAAACAATACAAGGATTGGATTGAATCAATATAAGGATTGAATTGAATGAATTTAAGGATTGGATTGAATGGATATATTGTATTGAATATTGCTACAATCGGCTTGCCATAGCCAAGCGAGCGAGCGAGTCTAGGGGGATCCGGAGGCATGCTCCCCTGGGGAAAATTTTGAAATTTGTGTTGCTAGAACCACTATAAATTCACTAAATTTTTAAATCATTATGTATTTTTACCATCAATATACAAACACTTAAAATATTTTTATTTGTTGTAGCCTGGAACCTAAATTTTTAAAATGGTTCCATCTCCAGTTGTTTGAGTATCACACTACAACAAAGTTTTTTAAGGAAATACAACAATCTGCTTTATGAAGTAATGAACTTATTATCTAAATAAATACAAATTAAACGCCATACTGACAATGCCAAAGTAAACAAAATCTAATTCACAAAATGCAGTTGTTACTCTTACTGCGATAAGAATGCCGCATGCTCGATTATTAAGCGTCACTCACTTCATGACTTGCAGATATCGCTGAATCTGAAAGTATCAGATTTTGTGAAACAACACAATTTGCATCAAAATTTTTTTTTCGATCAAAAAAAAGGGGGGGGAGGCTGAAGCCCCCCCAGCCCCTCCCCCTGCGCGGGCCTTGCAGTAAGAAGATGTTCTCAACATGATAATGAAATTAAAATGAAAGTTGTAAAAATTTGGTTAGTACTGTTGACTTTCGATAATTCGAAGTTCCATGGGAACAAGAAATGAAGAAATACATTTCATATAATAGGAGTTCGAGTTATCAGACGTTTGAGTTATCGAGGTGTAAATTTGTAAAAGATCATTTGCTAGTGGTAACTTTTCCCTAATTCCAGTGCACTGGTTGAACAACATTAAGCACCATTATATATTTTAGACCTGGAATGAGCAAAATGTGTACTAGTACTTACAGGACGTGAAATGCTATGTTTTTCAGAGTGTTTTAAACATGATGGGAAATCCAGTCATAAGAAAAATTAAAAACTACAGGAAAAACATGATTTTGAAGTTGGTAAGTACCATTAAATTACCTTTAAATACTGGCGCGGTGAAACTACAAATACAGTTGCCTTCAGTCATGTGCAAGCTGTTTGTCGTTGATTTGCAAGAATACTCAAGGAGAGATTCATGGATATTAGTGAAAATCCTAACACCTGTTGTACAAGTGAAGATAGTATATTGCCGTCAAACTTATTCATTGACGGTGTAACAATCTCAAACACTACCTGCTCCATATTCAACAAATTATCTCGAAAGAGTACTTTCTACTGAGTTCTGGAGCCCGTCCAACTGTACAGAAGCACAGATGACGCCACTTTCTGGAAATTTATAGGAAATATTAAGGCCGTGTTAAGGTGGCTCGAAATAGTTTTTGAGATTTTTTAAACCAAGAATGCGGTTTAACTTTATATGTATTATTACTGCGTTTATGGTAGCAACATGACCATCAAATAATTGCACATTTCCTTCTCATTTTATTTTTGAAACTTTTTAGTCATGAAATGTTACCATGGCAATGTAGCACGAGTTCTTATCGACCACCTTAAAATCAGAAAAACCTACTTTCCGTGGAATTTGTATGGTGAATTTTCAAAATTCTTTTGAACATAAAACTATCAAACTTTTAATTTTTAAAAACTTCTGTAAGAATGTTTCAGAAAAATTTCAAATTATGCGATTTCCCCGTTCATTCTGTTTGCTTCTTACAGAATTTTTTAAAACTTGGCAGTTTGATAGTTTTAATGTTCAAAAGAACGGCCCGCACGGAGTCGAGAAGACATGACTCTTATGCTTTAGCGGCAAGAATCTCACGAGTGATTGAGTCTTCGAACAACTGAAATATTCTGCCATGAGATCACAAAACTTATATATTTTCGAGATGCCGTATAATTGTTTTTTTTCTTATGTTCACGTTAAGTATACGTATAGAAAATTGAAAAGCTGGGTTCAAATTGCTTGTTTGCACCCAAACCGCAGATATTGAAATGACAGAGAGAATGGCGGCCATGTTGGTGGGTCCCTTAACAAAAGACCTAATTACAGTTTTGTTGTTGAAGGACACCAACATGGCTACACGCCGTATGTATTTTAGTTCCGATCAAACACACCCGTCCATAAAATAATAACTACTAATTAACGGAGAGTGAGGTCTTTACGTAGGTCGTGCTGTATTGACCGAGCGATAGCGAGGTTAATTCATCGTGGTCGAAGTTTGATATTTTCGACCATTATATGGTCTTTTTCTGAATACGATCATAACACCGTGCAAGTGTAAATTCTTTAGTAACGCGTGCGCAAAGATAATTGACATTAAATCTGTAATGCTCGTGCAGTGGGCATTACGAGAAATACAGACCGTTCAAGAACCAATCAGAACGCTCGTAGTATCTTTGATCTATAATGAACAGAATTATATATAAAGGTTACTCAACCATAGAACAGACTAATAAACTTTACTTCCGGGTTCTGTCCCCTGCAGTTCACGTGAGAGTTGCATGGTGTCTCTGAAAGATCTTATTTATATTTCCTCGCTTCTTGCAGTATTAGTTTACCAAATTTATAGTTTCTTCGTACTTAGTTATTGGTACTTTTAGTTTCTTGTCATCTTTATAAATATTTCTAAAAGAGAATGAGCATAAACTCTATTATGGTATTAAAACTATTATTATTTTATTATTTTTATTATTATTATTATTATTATTATTATCGTTATTACTAGTGGTAGTGGTATTAACCCTTTCAGCCCCAGCCAGTTTATCATCACATATCTTCTCCTAACGTTATCCACACAGAATATGTTGTTTGGTTATGAGAATAAAGCAATTGGTCATAGACATCAAGCTATCTGTGATGAAAAGCAAAATTCTCCCAACCGCTTTATAGGAAAGCTATGGAGACAGTTTAGGAGAATCTAGCGAGTCTGACCACATAACACAACATTCTAATTTCCCTCCGCATGTGCCATCTTTCTTTTATTTGGTTGAGAAAACACATGTTAACAGTCTATGAATTTGTATTCACACTGTCACAGCCACTGTCACACAACAAGAACAACGACAGCAGCTTTCGCTGCAAAAATTGATTAGGAAGTCTAATTTCGTTAAAACATTACAGTAGTAACTGGTGTTATAAAAAATACTTTCTGTAATATAACAAATCCAACACGTTTCCCAAGAAAAACCCCCAAAACAATGAAATGGTTTTGAGAGTCGGTAAGATCAAAGTGGATTTATGTATAAGAAATAAACTTCCTTGTCCAAAGGTCAACTAATCTTGTGGTTCAACAAAAGTTCAGTATAAACACGAATTCAAGCGATTCTAGAGCAGCTTTAATTGTGTGTGTGTGTCTGAGGGCGGGGCTACTCTAGGGATTAGCTGGGGGGTTAAGAGGGCTATCTCCGATTATTTATAGTTAGTGTTGAAGCCCCTCCCCCTCCCCCTCAGATCTCGTTTGTTCTTGAATGTACCTGTTACATTGTATGAGGTCTGGAACCATTTTTCAGTCTGACTGCACTCTTCAGTGAACCTCTTGGATGACACGATAATGTTGGCTTTCTCAGGTATTAACTCGTTCTGTACATAGCTGATAACCTGATGCAACACAAAATTAAAAAGACTGTTAGGAGGAACAAAACAGGCTTAGAGGAGAAACCCCATACTCTTCCAAACTTCCAACTGAACTTCCATTATGTGTGTGTGTGCTCTGCACGCAGGCAGGTCCTTCCTTCGTTCCATGGTTTGCCTATTTATGATGTATGAGCCGCCATTCCTGTCCCAGGAGGCCTTCTCCTTTCCACTCTTCCCTGGTACAACTGGGGGGAGAAGATCGCCGTGGCGAAGAATATGTCCCAGCAAGGCTCTCTGCCTCACCTTTTTCTTACCAACACGCTTTACACACTTTATCAAACCAAAACATGTTCATGACTTTTTTTCCAAAACAACATCTCACAGCTGTCTAACCTATTTCCTCGTTATGCAAAACTGAGCTCAAAAAAACTGACTGGCGGACAGGTGATACCATACATTCATTTAATTGTTGTGTTTAGATTTTGGAATTTGCAATACCAATGAAAGATTGGTAATTACTAAAGCTAAAAAAACTCAGTACTTAACCCATTGTCCTACCTCTTCATTAAACTCCCACAGGAGACTGTCACCCGTCAGATAGTCTTCTTCTGGGTACATCTGTATTACACACCAAGAAAATATCAAATTTTGAATGATCGCTTGTTTGCTTTTAAGGCTCTGCTACTACAATTTGTGTCACTTACAGTTGATATTTGCTGAAGTTGTTGCACGCATTGTTGCATAATAAGAATCGGATTCTACTCTTGCAGAATGGCATTCAATAATTCAAATGGTGACGAATGGTGCAATTTACGGAATGTGTGGAATACTGCTTGCAATTTGTTACACCATGTGTCTGAGTATTCAACATGAAACGGTACTTGAGATGGCGCATTTGCTCCTTGGTTCAAGAGTTCATATCATGCATGATGATGATGATGGTGATAATGATAGTGATGATAATGATGATGATGACGATGATGATGGTGACAATGATGATGATGATAATTATGATGATGACGATGATGATGGTGACAATGATGATGATGATGATGATAATATCGATATTAATAACGGCAATGTTGATGATGGTGTTCACAGTACCACCATTATTATGTAATGTAATGGTAGTTTCTTTAAAAAGAAAAAAACACTTTCCATTTCTTGTGAGAGGAGCTTTAATGGTTACATCATACTTCAATCAATTCAATCAAAAAGAGTACTTTCCATTCAGCAAACGGGTAACACAAACTTTACCGTCACTGTACCTGCATATTTTCCACAACATTCTCCACGTATTCGTAAGGATCGCACTGGTGAAAAGAAACAGTAATAGATTGAAAAGCTTCTTCAAAAAGAGTAAAGTGATACCACAGAAAACCTTTCTTGGAGTTTGACAAATAAAGAGTACAATATAGTTAACTTCGCTTACAAGATCGACAAAAAAGATCCAAATTCTTCTTAATGTTCAAAAGCAACCCAAACAAACAAATTATACTGAACGGGATGCTGTCGCACTTCACATTACGAACACCACACAAATAAGTAACCTTTACCGAAGTCTGCTTATTTTGATTAGATATTTGTAAATGTATACTTTTAAATATGGTAGTGGTACTGGCAGATATTCTTGAATAAGGCCTCGTTTACACTATCAAGGGGAACTCTTGTACACAGCAGATGGGTCTTCTGAACGCTAAAAGCATAGCCTTTTAGTGGTCAAATTATGATGACTTTCAAAAGTTTCCTTTTGTTTTACAATTCAACAACTGTGTCAGCATAAGATCTATCTGGTATAGTGGAAATCCTATCTGGTATAGTGTAAACGAGGTCTAATTCTATTGTCACATTACCTGTTCCTGAAATCTAAATTCATTATGCTCGATAATTTGCAGCTCTTTGTAAATCCTGTAAGACAATGAAGGTCCTTGCTTTAGTTCGTTGTTGTGCAGACTACATGAAGTATATACAAGTAACCGGAAAAGAACAAATGAGCAATCCATCATACTTAAAAAGATGGCGGCTCTACATTTGACCACAATACCAAGTGAACCTACTGTAACTTAGTGAATAGCAGAACACGGAAGACCATTGTTTAGGAAACGTGTCCATGCACTAACAAGATTGTGTATGCTAAGTTTGAAGTTTTTAGATCCATTCTGTACATTTTTATCAGCGTTTTCATGTTTTTCGCGCGCTAGGAGTTATGGGTAAATGTACCGGTTGCCATCATTTTTGTTACGGTCAATTGTAATTCGGCACTGTAGAAATGGGAAGGGAACGTCTACCTAAATGAGTACAAAAAATGTTCCATAAAACCCTAAATTTTTTTGTACAAATAATGGCCAATAATGAGGCGGTTCATTAAGTAGAGAAAAAACTTGCAGGCCAGAGTTAACATATGGAGTTCCATGATTTTTCAACGACTGGCCAACTTTGAGAGTTGTTTCTCTTAAAACGTATATATATATATATAGATATACACACACACACACACACAAAGACACACACACGCACACACACTTATCAGGCAAGAAATTCGTATTTCTGGGCAAAACATGTATGGTCTTCGCAAAGTGGTAATTTAGCCTTTTGTCCATCTATCCACATGTATCCACCTATCTAATTCGAGTTAACTGGGTCATCGTTGACTCGCTTCAAATACTCTTTACGATCATCTGTGTTTTTCAGTTCTTCAATAAGTAGCCCAGTGTCTTTTCTCAATTGTTCAACATAAGTATAAGAACTGATGCATTAAACGCATTCCTTCGACTTCAATTAGAAGCCGAAGAAAATGTGAGAGAAATGCTGTCACCACTTGTTTTTCTGTTTTATGTAACACCTTTAACAATACTAAGATCAACCAACCTTTTTTGAGGGGCAGTATCTCTCAGCATTTTCACATATTGGAACACAATGGTCAGTATCTAAATGACAAGTAAACAAAACAAGGAAACAACTTAGGACAAACGTTTTAAAGGGACAGATTAGCTGTGACAATTTGTTTATGTTTTGTTTTAGACAGGAATGAAAATAGCTTTCGTAATCCAAGATTATGAATGAAACCTAGCTATAAGGTCATTTAACACAATAAACAAACCATTCTTTGGTTGTTGCTAGAACTTGAAAGGCTGAAAGTTTTTAACCTTGGCAACTTTCAATTGCGTGAAATTTGATGTTTATGTTGCATCTGGTGTGTCCCTTTAAAGAGTTCAACAACTTCAGATTTCTCAGGAGATTTGCTTGTTGTCATTCTACAGTATATGCGCAAGAATTTTATATCAGATTACAATAAGTTACATGTTTATGTAGTTAATTGTACTGTAAAATGTTTGTGCGTATCATTGGTCTTTCTCTGACAGTATATTGTCGATAAAAGACAGATACCTAATTAATTAGTTAATAGTTAATTAAAATGTTATGTAATGATGATAAAACATAAATGACTGTGCCACAAACAAACTAAACTGATGCTATTACAATGGATATTAATTCACTAGTAATCGTCTTCATACCTACCTCAAAGATGTGATTCATTCCTTCATCCTAAAAAAAGATACGTACACACGAGAACACATAATAAGTATTTGGAAATGCTGATCAATCTAATAAAAGATCACACTGATAATCTGCAGTTTTAATCAAATTAAATTGAATACTAAGACCCAGTCAAACAAGTATAGGAGAGTGGGCGTCGCAATAAGAATTGGACGAGCATGCGAGTGTGTTGTTTAACTCTCGTGTGTGTGGTAGAACCAGATGAGTATTGGCGAGGGTCAACAGTGTTGCTAAACGAACATGTGAAACAAATCATCAACTGCCATCGAAATTTGAACATCTGCAAAGTTGATGAGAGTACACGAGCGTCAATGAGAGTACATCAGAGTCCATGAGAGTACATCAGAGTCCATGAGAGTACACGGGAGTCAACGAGAGTCCATAAGAGTACATCAGAGTCCATGAGAGTACATCAGAGTCAATGAGAATACATCAGAGTCCGTGATAGTACATCAGAGTCCATCAGAGTACACGAGAGTCAATGAGAGTACATCAGAGTCCATGAGAGTACACGAGAGTCAACGAGAGTACATCAGAGTTCATGAGAGTACATCAGAGTCCATGAGAGTACATCAGAGTCCATGAGAGTACATCAGAGTCCATGAGTGTACATCAGAGTCAATGAGAGTACATCAGAGTCCATGAGAGTACATCAGAGTCTATGAGAGTATATCGGAGTCCATGAGAGTACACGAGAGTCAATGAGAGTACATCAGAGTCCATCAGAGTACACGAGAGTCAATGAGAGTACATCAGAGTCCATGAGAGTACATCAGAGTCCATCAGAGTGCATAAGAGTCTATGATAAAAGTCGAGAGGAGTGCATGAGAGCCGATAAGAGTGGATTTGAGTGCATGAGAGTCGAGGAGACTTGGTGGCTAAATGAGAGTGAGTCATCAACTCTCACGTACGTTTGACCTTGGCTTAACAGCTATAAAATTACAGCAAAGACTTGAACAATAGCAGTTTCAGATAACGGTAAACACGATGGTAAATACAACTCTGTTTTCCATTTAACTGTGTAATTTAGGCTTATTTACAATCATATAATTATAGTAAAAATGAAATGAAGCATTAGCAGTTTTCTTGTACTGCTGTTGTTGTTATCCTTGCACTATGAATAGGTGAGAAAGTATTTCACAAGGAATTATCATGTGCAAAAATACTATTTTCCTTTGTGCACTGACAGGAAACCCCAACAATATAAAAACACAAAGGCAACTCACTGTAAGGTTGATGAGGCAAGGGAACAAAGCAAAGCAGGAGTTATGTTCCTGGCCGTTCTCGCTGTTACCACACATTAGACTCACAGCCCAACATCTGCAGTGAAGAACAAGCGGAAAAGATTAACTAAAGACGAAGAAGGCAATTAAAGATATTAAAGAAGATTATGTCAAAAAGAAGATGAAATAGCCAACAAAAAAAACAAAAAAAAATTATCTTATCAAAGTACGCCTAACAACTGAATATGACTTTTTGTGTGCGCTGATTGGTTGAAAAATAGTAAATATCAATAACTCATGCACTATTTACTTTTTCCATTCATGAGTTTGGCTCGCATCTGAATCTGATTTGTCCATTCACATTCGTGGCTTGTTAAAATCCACTGCTTATCACTTTTCATTTTGTGCACAACTGCTAATTAAATAGCAACATCTCAAGAGTCCCAATGAAGCATTTCCAAATCTCCCTTCCCTTTTTTGACAGATATTGCTCCAGGGAACAAAAACCAAAAATTAGACTCAATTTAGCGACAGCAAATCACACTATATTCAACAGAACATACGATTTGAGCCGCTTTCATCAAGTAAATGTATGTATTTAAGAATGTTCACGTTTAAAGATTTTGTCAGCTGTTAATTTTAATTTATTAAGGTGTTTGGCTTTGAATCCTCCTTCAGCTATTTTAAAGCGAAAATCACCAATGAAACGCCTTTAGAGGCCATACACATGGTGCTCACTGACTGATGACAACAAATTCCGGGAGACTTCCAGGAGTTCTCCAGGGCAGAAAAATTATTTTTCCAGGACCCAACCCTAAATTCTCTCTCAACAAAACAAAGCGATATCATGTAAGTTGTGCCATAGAAGCAGCAACTGGTCTTTTTTAAAAACATTGTCTCATTTAACATGCAGCTACTCAATGCACTTTTCAGTTTATGAAGACCTTTTTAATTATACACCAATTCCTGAATGCAGTATGAGCAACACAATATCAGTCTACCTAGCGTCTAGAGACTATATAGAATATAAAAAGTTCAATCATGAGTCAGATGCTTCTGCCGGCTTTTTTTGTTTATAAAACTGTTGAAAATATTTCCATAAAATGCAGGAGATTTCCAGGAGTACAGAGAAATTACCTGTTTTTCCTGGAGTTTTCTAGGGCCCTGGAAGAAATTTCAAAACTCCAGGAGTTTTCCAGGAATTCCAGGAGTAGTGAGCACCATGTATACAGTACCTCTTACGAGCAATTTACCATAATGCACATGTGACTACATTCATTCGCTTGAAGCATTCAAAATTCATGTGCGAGGTATTTTGCAAGCGTCACCAATTGCCTTATTTCATACCGAGCGGAAGCCTGGCACTGTCTAGTGCCAGTCCTCTGCTCGGTATAAAATCAAGCAATAGGCTGCTCACATGGTACAAGTAATATACTGGATGGCAAAGGAATGCGACAAACTCCACTGGGACATGCAAAGAAACGAAACAATAAATTTTTTGCAAAAGGCCTATTATGAGCGAAATTTGCGAGTCGAAATTCTTTTGCCTGAAGAATGTACTTTTAATTAGCCTCTTGTAAGTTAAAAAGCACAGCTAAACACAACAGCACAGAGCCAATACTTTTGACTGCAAACCAAGTTGTTTCCAGAGCTTTTTTTTCTATCTAGACGTTGACCTCAAAAGTGGATGAAAGGCGATTCTTAAACCAATTCAGCGTTATTCAGAACCATCTTTTTCAATACCAACACAAATTTACCAGCTTCTAATCATCTACATGTAGATGTATGTGCACTATTACCGTTTGATAAGAAGTGATAAAACACTTCCAGGTCCTTCATGACCCAACAACCACGATACGTAATGCATTGGTTTGATCCTGTGAACACAAAAGCAGTAGAGGTTTGCTTTACACTGTCACTTTGTATTATCAGTTTTCAAAAATCAAGCGTTTACTCCAAGAATCAACGTTTATTGTTATTGTTCAAGTTTTTTTATCATTACTCATTTGAACTTTAACCCTAGAAGGCATGAGGGGGGTCAAAATGACCCCCCCCCCCCCCCCGCGGGTGTTGGGGTTGTTATTGTGGTGGTTTTAGAGCGTGTCAATCATTAGCTCGACTGGTAGTTGTTTTATTAGA
>JANSTR010111426.1:0-12067 GCA_025434805.1 Antipathozoanthus remengesaui | reverse complement strand
CTACTACTACTACTACTACTACTACTACTACTACTACTACTACTACTACTACTATTACTACTACTACTACTATTACTGTTACTATTACTATTACGATTACGATTACAACTACTACTGTCGCCCTACTGCTACTATTACTTTTGCTTTTCTTATTTCTGGTATCATTATTACTAGATACTATTACTGAACTGATAAACAAATATAATATATTATTACTAATTGCAGCCTCGACAGCGGAGAAGCGTCCGAACAAGCTAGTTTCAAGTCTCAAGCATCCTACCGCTGGCTCGTCGTACCGCAGGGGTTCTGTGGTGTCTTTCCGCCGTGCCTCGTCCGTCTCCGTCACGCTGGGTCCCAAGGAAATAACATCTGACAAGAACAGCGCTATCCTGGAGGAAGGCCACGAGCCAGTGGGTGGAAAGGAGCATAAAATTCTCGAAGGGACAACTCAGGGAGAAAAATACAACGAATTAGGGGGAAATGAGATACGGAAAACACAAAGCAAAACACTTAAAAAGGAGTACGTTGCCGAGATTCAAGTGATTCCGGAAGAAACTGAACTGGCTTTGTCGGTCTCGAAGATTTTGCCAATGAAGATTGGTCACCCGAGCCTCACTGTACAGCAAATAAAGGACGCGGGGAATCTTAAACTTCTCTCCAACCGATCGCAGAAGACTCCAAGGCGTCTATCAGCCAGCAAGCATGAGACGTCGAAGGATAAGCAAGGGGGAGTACCACTGGACGCCATATCCTGCATCAGTGATTATAGTGCGATCAGTAATATTGATTACATGCAAAAGAAGTCGCATAGTAAGACTGTTCGTGCTGGCAAAACCCCCGCACTCACCCCGAAGTCTTTAAAGGATTTCACAAATTCTCCAGAAGGTAGGAAAAACAGTAGTACAGTCTGTCTTTTATCTGGACCCAGCCTTCAATTTTACATTTTTAATTACAGAAAAAAATTAAAACAATTTAGTCTGTCATGTCTTGCGCGATTGATGTGTTCCTCAGACTCTATGCATGTACCAAGCCTCTGTTAAATACCCACCCTCCCAGCCTCCAGCCGCCTTCTATATGCCTAATCTTAGATGTTGAAATATTAATCAGCCCCCAGTGGTAGACGCGTGATATTCTCATTAACCCTCCATCCAAAATTTTTCCAATATTCTTGTTAACCGAAGAGGAAGAAACAAAAGAGACACTGAACTCTCACTTTAAGAATATCTGAGACACATTTCAGAGCATATGAACAGTAACAGGTAAGTGATAGTGGTAAAACAGTCGAGGGGGATTTCTGGTTTGTAGTCTTGTTTTTAGCCTTAACATCTCGCTGTTTCTATGCGCAGGTGCACCTCTCTCCATGCCGCTACCGCTGGTCAGAATCACTTCGGCGTCACACGTAGACACGTCAGTTGAAGGAGAGTCCTTAGGAGAGCCCCATGCTCTGTTTTTTAAGCCCCGCCCACACTGCTTGTCACCCACGCTCCACGGCCTGAGCAGGATGACCGGGAGAACGAATGGTAGAAAAAGAGTGGGCCGAGAAATTCGAAACGTGAAGTCTACCCCGGATGTTATCGTGAATTGACCATATAAACAAGAAAGATGGCGACTGGTACATTTACCCTTAACTCTTAGCTCGCGAAAAACATGAAAACGCTCCTAAAACGTACAGAAAGAACTAAAGACTTCAAACCTACCATACATAATGTTGTTAGTGCATGGACATGTTTCCCAAACAATGGTCTTCCACGTTCAGCTATTCGCTGGGTAAGGCTCGCAAGGCATTGTGGTCAAGTGTACAGCCGCCATCTTTTTCAATATGGCGGATTGATATTTGGTTCATATTGAATAGCCGGTTGTAAATCGGGCTCACGACAAGAACAATGCCGGCACTAAAGGCGCTCGACTGTTGCGTTACACGAAAATAGTTTTATGAGCAGGCGTGACACACGGCAAAATCATGGGTTAAGAATATTATAAATATATATTGTCGTTGATGTTTGCCGAATTTTTTCAATAAAGCTAAAGTTATTTTTCATTCATGTGAAAGAATCAGTGCGTAAGTTGTGATTGTATTCAGTAGCACATGAGGAAAACAATATTTTTTGAACAAATAGTGCAGTTGTTTGATTTTCTCAAACAAGTAAGTTTTAATTTTAGTGCTTTGAACATGCCTTTCGCTCTTGGAATTTATTAATTAACAATGCACTCGGACTGGACAATGTTACAGCACTAAAAACCTTTTTATATGAACGTCAGGCTGAAAATCGGCCAAAATTTCAGAACATGCTAAGAACACACCCGAGGCTGAGGAATGGCTGAGAACTTTGTTAAACTTTTGTTACATTACGACGCAAAGTCATGGAGTCGGCAAATAGTCGCTTGTGCAACATTGTTTGCGACTAGAGTAATAATCATGGACATTTTACAAGAGCAATTTACAGGACTTATTTTCTCTTTAGTTTATCTACTTGTATCAAATATCGAAACTCGCACAGACATGTTACTAAAAGTTCAGTTTTTTCTATTTAATATTTGATTTTTTGAAGCTCTGTGCTTCCGAAACGTTTACGCTTGAGAAAAAAAGAAAATGAGTGCACCGAACACTTATGTTAATATTAAGAACATTTTAAGAACATTTGAGACTAAAATCCCCAAAATATTTAAGAACATTCAGCCTCAACCCAAGAATAAGACGTTCTTATAAAAAAAGAGTGTATAAATTACAATTGCTGACATTGTATTTGATTGAATAATTTGCTGTGTCAAAAGATCATGGTCAAGCTGTCAAACACGCAGCGTAAAGTTGAACCCTGAGAAAACATGGTGCGCGGAATTACATGATTACAGCATTACACAGATCAGTGCTCACCCTAAAATAAGGTAAACTTTTCGAGGTTAAAGACACAACCGAGTGAATTAGTGAATATTGTCTGAATCGAATTTCAGTTGTTATAGTGCTGATGTATGTACTGAGAAAAACACGTAATTTTTTTCTGTTTATTATATATGATCTGCTATTTGCATTTTAAAGATTATGCATTATATTTAACATATTTAATCATACGCAAGAGATTAATAAAAGAAAATATTTTAAATCTTCGCAACTGATATTTGGTGAAACGGACCGCGTGTGGGAAAAGGAGTGAAAAGAGCAACTTGATGAGATCACTCCGTCATAACAGGAAAACGGTGGCGCCCGCGCAATGCATTGTGGTATAAAGAACCAAAAGTATGAATAAAATGGGTCGCGGTAAAACGAGGAACGGAAGTTGTGGAAATTGCGGAAATAACTGGAAATTAGCTGTAAAAGTTGCGGAAATGAGGGGGAACCGCGGAAATGACCGGAAGTAAGCTATAAAAGTAGTGGAAATGGGTAAAAAATTTAAAGAATATCAAATACTGAAATGAGAGGAAAGCTGAAAATTAAAAGCAATTAAAACGCAAAATGAAAAGGAGATAGGAATTCTCTTTTAGTAGAACATTTAATTTTTTAATTTACAATGGTTTCTTCTAACTATAACGATTACTTTATGTATTTGGTAAAACTAGGAAATGTAATTGAATATGGTATGGGGTGGTGAGGAAAACTGGAACCAATGTATCTTGATTGCTACCCAACATTTCTCGTATGACCAGACACAACTGTTAAGTTAAACTAACCTAATGTGTAGATGAGAATACTGCAGTGTGTCCTAGGGTTGCTGATAGTTTGGGCATGAAACGTGAAATATTTCCATTTCTATTTCTGTTCATTTCTATTTCTGCCTGAACCCCTTTATAGCTGCAGACAGTTGGTCTGTTTGTGGTTAATATATAAGATATAAGGTAAAACAAAGGCCCAGACACTAAACAGCCTTGCCAAGAACATAAAACAATGATCAATACATATTTAATATACATATATAATCAGAATTATGTAGTTACAGAATTGTCTCGTCCTCTCGCGTGTTTTACGCACATCATCATTATTGCTAAATATTGCAAATCGAGCACTAGCTACATCTGCAATGTCAAATTGTTTTGTCAAAATGCAAAATATCAAAGAATTGTTTAACAACCTATTCCGAACTGTAGTCCCCTGTTACTGTTCGCATATTTTAAACTCCAGCTTATAGTAAGCACTTCGCTTTCAAGAAGAAATGAATATGTATTGTTAGGATAACAAAATTTGGGTGTGGCTGCAAAGTTTGCAAATCGGGCGACAAAAGCGTTTAAAATTAAGAGCATCGATGGCGTCACCTGGAAAACTGAAGTTTAGATTAAACCACAGATATATACGACATGTCGGTCAAATCTCGAAGATTTATAGTCCGGAGTCAATGTGCTCGCGGAAGTTCCATCGTCTCGGATTGCGCTCCTTTCATTTAACTGTAATAACATTCAACACTTTACACTCTACAGAAAGCCGCTACAGTTTAGAAGTATTTAATCCGGCTTGTGTATTTTAAAACAAATGTGAATGGAGACGTTTGTACGTGTCTGTGGTGAAGTATTTTCATTCCAAACCTTTGCTGCAGCGCTGCATCTGTAACGAAGCATTGACTAAAGGTCACTTCAGTTCACTTCTGCATTGGCTGTGCGCTTGAGAATTAGATTGCACTGTAATTATTTGGACGAATTAAGTTGCAGTTCAGTTTCTGTGATCCATGTTCCTCATAAATATCTTTTTTTTCTGTTATTTTGAACACCCTCTTTCAAAGAGGTATAAATTTTTCGAGGAAGCCATTGTCACAACGGATACCACGAGACGATCCAACTCAGAGCAGCTGTTGCAAACATTGCTACTGTTCCCAGGAAAACAACGAGTACTGCTATGGTGCCCATTTCACATCTAGCGACAAGTCCCAACCCCTTTTCACCTTGTGCTTTGAACTGAAAATCCAGCGAAGTAAGCCGTGCGTCTTGCTATTAGCAAGTTCAAATACAGTTATAACTGCACTCTTAGATACGTCACATTTACTGAATATAGTTCTTTCCTGATCATTTTAGACGCTCATTAAAAGAATAGCATCAACATTTGAGAACACATATATTATCAACGCCTCGTCCAATTGGCCGTCCGTGGTTTTCTATTGTTATATTGATTACAATCGCCGAGACGCTAGCATGGAAAGAAGCCAAGCGTCCTCAATAGGCGAGAAAACAAAAGCAGTCCAACTTTACAAGCGAATGAATCATGCTCTACTTTGTGTATGCCTACATGAATCTGAAGATTTACAACGTTATAAGTTCAGAGGTACGTTTTAATTTTATATTTCAAGATCAGTACCGAGTGTTGTGCAAATGAATAAAACACAATGAAAAAAATTTGCTAGTTCCATTCCCTTGTATGCGTTAAAAGTCATTAATCGGTCATAACTGGACCATTAATGTCATATAAACATTACATTTGTTCTCCGACAAAGGAGTACTGAGAACTAGAAAAAAATTTGCATGAGTGAAATGGTGTATTGAGCAACAGGTACCGGGAGATTATTCAACACTACGTCACGGGAATTGTACAACATGGCCAATCACCGGCACCCAGTTTTATGGAACTATAAACCATAACAGATGGTTTGTATATATCCTAAATGGCCATCAGTAAACCGCACATTGAAAAAGAGCAATTAAATGAATTCCGACAATGTTCAACGTCTACTTTTACTGATGTTGCAATAATTTTGTTATTAAAATTGTCTAGAACTTGGATCATACTTAATGATAGCGTTCATCGTAAACACGGATTTAGAGCGTCGGTGCTGACAGTGGACAGTCTGCGTAACAGTTCACAAAGGCTTTTTCTGTTTTGCACACGGATAGATGTATTTTTTACCATCAGTAAAAGAGCAAAAGTACATTTTTAAATGAATTCGACGTTTAATAACTGCCTGTAACTGTGCTAGTGTTGCAATAGTTTTGTTAAAGCCACTTTAATTTGATAAGAAAATGGGCCCTGCAGCACTTTGGTCCCACTATTACAGATGCTTGCTGATGGAAGTAATTTGTGGTTTATACTCGCTCGCAGATCGGAGTGCAAGTTAAAATGCAGCAAGGCAATGAATGATCAACTCTCATACTTGCCACATATATTGCACTGACTACCTGGCAAGGTGTTCGTCGCCTATTTGGCAATTCGGACGTACAAAAATATCAGTTGTGCTTTTCTTTTGTGAGTCAACCACATTCACATATCAGAGGCGAGAATTAATTTACACCTGGGTAAATACGAGACGAACAACTGAACAAATGAAGAAATCGAGGGCTTAGTTTGTACCATTTGAAAAACAAAACCATTTCGTTCGCAAGAAATGGTCCACTTACCGCTAATAAAACCAGTGAAGTTGTGGACACTTTCTGTCACAAGTGATTTTACTCTTGTTATATATCTCATATTTACATTGCCACAAAAATTCTTAGGCAAACGTATCGGCTGAGAAGAAACTTAAATTAAAAACCCCGAAAAGTCAGGGTCAAGAATTCCCAAATAATCTTCAACAACTTATTCATCTATTCCGGCTTTTTTCTTCATAAACTGTAAACAGTCCGGATGATTTTCTCTCCTGAAGTCGTTTTGCTTCAAGACAGCAGATGATTTGGGTGTGAAATGCGAGGCACGACAGGAAATTCTCACTATCAGTCAGTTTATGCCTCGATGAAAGACAGAGAACTAATTACTCACTAGTCTGCTTTGAACGATCACTTTTTTTATCACTTTACGCTTACATCGGTTCTTCAAACAATTGAATGGTATAGTCCCTTTAAAACCACAATTTAACTGCCTGAACTAGTTATAATTTCGGTAATAATTTCAAAGTGATCAATTGGTAACATTGGAGTTGTCATTAGCTAATTAGGTTTCAAATTGCCAATAGAAGCTGATTGCGAAAATCACCCTCATAACCCACAGCTTATGAGAATGCTTGAATTTCTAATGAATTTAGGATAGATAGCAACTTCAGTGCCACCTTCATTCTATAGTGCATAACGTACTTTTAATTAAAATTACGTAGTTATGCTTGATACGAATGACATCATTATTAAATTAATTAATTAGCAACATTGGAGTTGTCATTGGCTAATTAGATAGCACCGAAAATACACAATGCACAGTACAACACTGTTGAAACTATAGTCAACGGGTACTTGGTTTTTATCGTTTCATCAGCTTGCAGTTTCAAATTGCCAATAGAAGCTGTTTGCTGAATCATCCTTAATAAAGACAACTGATGGGAAAACCTGAATTTTTTTATTTAAACATATATGTTGAGGCGTTTGGTCAAGAGCAAAAATGCTCATCTGAGAATGAATTTCTAAGCATAACGATCAAACCAGACTAGTAAAATATATTTAGGATAGATACCAAAATTCAGCGCAATCTTCATTTTGTACAGGAAATCGAAACTGGGGCGTGGTTTCACAGATGCCAATCCTATTCGTGCCGAAGGTTCAAAATTGACATCTGATTTATAAACACTCAATGATTATGCTGTTATGATGCTAAATTGATGAGCACGTTTTCGTTCGTTCGAAGGTCTATGCATTTAGGAAGGAAAAATAGAATTGCGGGTGCAGTATACCGTAATCTTTGTAATAACCCCCCTTCTAATGCACCATCGCAATCCCCCCGTAATCCCCCCCGTCCATCCCTTCTCTCATCTGTTTACCCTGTCATGTCTTAAATTGATATTTAATAATATTGTTGTTTAGTTGGTCTTGGAAATGATTTAATTTGAGAATTGTAAGGACTATAAAACTTATCATATTTATTTTAAAAAGCCCTGTGACATTTTGGCATTCAGTTGCATTTTTAAGCCTCCAGCTCCCCACCTCATCCCTCATACCCCATCGTCTCTTTAACAATTCTCTCAACAGGAAGGACTCAACCGTTACAGTAGATTAAAATAATTTATGCATGTGAAGTTTGGCCTATAAAGCAAATGTCAAACCTATATCGAATATTTGACTGGCTCAGTCGAAGATGGGACAAAAGTCTCAGACAAATATCAGGTCAACTGACTTAGGTAATTTCAAGACCGAACTACACATTCATTTAATTCCTGGCGTGTGAAGTGCGCCGTTTAAAGCGGGTCTGCGAATCCAAATATATTGTTTTTTACTTTGCCAAATGCTTTCAATAGTTCAGATGGATCTTAAAATAAACTCGGAGCGAACCTAGTACGGAAAAACGTGTTTCACTGCTTTGTTTATATTCCTGATCATGAAATACTTGTTTCTCTTTAATTATTAGTTTTACACTGAATGAAATATCAATGCTTAGTTATAGTAACATTTCAAGAATTAGTGTTTGTGTAGTTGTTAGAAACCACAATACCGTACATGTTTCGTTTGACTTGTCTGTGTTCCTAATGAAATTTTTGGTGTGTTGAAATCAGGACAAATCGAAACATGTATGACAATCGATTTGATAATCAGTGTCATTCGAGCTTGCAAAATATTCTATTATAAAGGCGTTTTTCTCTCAACACTACTGTAGCCATGGTTCAGAAGGAAACAACCTCTGATAGGCCGTGACTAAAACAGGCTTGGCAGGAAAATAAATAACACACATGATAAATAAACAAATTGAGTGACAAATGAAAGCAGCTGATGAAAATCATAACTTCGATCAACAGGCAAAATCTGGATCCAAGAAATCTTGAACACTGAAGATGTAGCTTCAAAGATACAGGGATACAGGTGATTTAGAAAGACTTTTTTCTGTTCCAGTAAATGGTTTCCATACTCACTGTTTTTTTCTTCTTTTTCCCATTTTAACTTTTTAACTGCGTTGATGTTTGATATTTATTAAAACCCAAATCATTGACATTGGAACCGTATTTTCGTAAATAAATCAGTATAGAGCGTATTTTAGTCAAATTTATTGACGAAACCAAGTGTGATGACAATCTTCTTTTACATAAAATGTTTAGAATATGATTTGTAATATAAGCGATGGATATGTATTATCTGCTTAAATTTAGTAAAAACAGTTTCACACCAAGACTTCAAATTATTATTTTATTTTACCCTCGTATAAAGACTATGTTTGTACATGTATATCTTAAGCGTGCAATGGTAAAATGTAATTTCTCGAAATATTGTGAAAATATTTGTAGAACCGACTCGTTCCACTTAAAAAAAGCAATCATAGTTATCATACAGAGCTGATAATTTTGCGATTAGAAAACAATAAAGCTGCAATTGTAGTTATATAATTTTATATCAGTCTAACTTGGTGCTCATGATCACTCACGATATCCTGGCCATCTCTGTCTTTCCGCAATATCAATATTCACAAAGTTTTTCTTAATTCCACTGTTCTCGGTTGATCATAAATAATGCAGTGTGGAACAGCTAACGAAATTACACAAACTCATAACTGCATGAAATTACGATCATTGTTTTCATTGTTAAAGTTTCACCTCTGTCAGTGTTAGAGTATTATCGCTGTCAGTATTGGAGTATCATCGTTGTCATTGTTAGAGTATCATTGTTGTCATTGTTAAAGTATCATTGTTGTCGTTGTTAAAGTATCATCGCTGTCATTGTTAAAGTATCATCGCTGTCATTGTTCGAGTATTATCGCTGTCATTGTTAGAGTATTATTATTATCACTATTAAAGTATCATCGATATCAAGTTAGAGTATTATTGTTTTCAGTGTTAGAGTTCATCCCTGTCGGTGTTAGAGTATGATCGTTGTCATTGTTAGAGTATCATCGCTGTCAGTGTTAGTGTATCATCGTTGTCATTGTTAGAGTATCATCGCTGTATCATCGTTGTCATTGTTAGAGTATCATCGCTGTTATTGTTAGAGTATCATTGCTGTCAGTGTTAGAGTATCATCGCTGTCAGTGTTAGAGTATCATCGCTGTCAGTGTTAGGGTATCATCGCTGTCAGTGTTAGAGTATCATCGCTGTCAGTGTTAGAGTATCATCGCTGTCAGTGTTAGGGTATCATCGCTGTCACTGTTAGAGTATCATCGCTGTCAGTGTTAGGGTATCATCGCTGTCACTGTTAGAGTATCATCGTTGTCACTGTTAAAGTATCATCGCTGTCACTGTTAGAGTATCATCGCTGTCAGTGTTAGAGTATCATCGTTGTCACTGTTAGAGTATCACAGTGTTAGAGTATTATCGCTCCACTGTTAGAGTATTAATAGTTTCATTGTAGATAGAATATCATCATCGATTGTCATAGAATATCATCGTTGTCATTTTTAGAGTTTTATTTATTACCATGTTGCAGTATTTTTGCTTTTGATAGTTGAAATAGTCTGCGATGGCAGGGTCAAAGGTGTGAAACCAATCATATTTCAGGAAAAGCCAATGATTTTAGTCCAAATGACTAATTTTAAATAATTTCCATTGTCTAAAAAGTCAGAAGCAAATGAATTTGGCATTCACAAGAATAAATTCCGCCTTTCTGCTTCAAATTAACTGACACCCAGTTGAAATTAGCATAACCCCTACCCGAAATTCCTTTATATCAAAATAATGTTTTTACACGTAAGAGAGGGAGTAACCGTTAAGGTTTGGCCGCTCAGCACTGGTGAATAAACAGATATAGTAGTTTATTTACAGTGACAGTTTCTATCATGCCGTTTTGCTTTGTAGCGTTTCCCTTTGCTTCCGCAGTTGTTGGATTGCAAAGAGGGTTCAAGAAGCTGCTCATTAGTTCAAAAAATAAAAGAAGACAGATTCGTAAATCTCAATAATACAACAAAAGATTATATAGGAGAACCTACAAAACCAATTTGCAGAGAGAGAGAGAGAACAGAAACAGCCTGAAAAGGTAATATATACAGTTCAGAACGAAGAAGTAGCTCGTGCGAATAAAAGTGGTTTGTTCGCACTTTCCATAAAGTATTTTTTATTTATTCTATTTATTTTTCACAAAACAATGCTCTTTATATTGTTACTTCTTTGTACCTGACCTGCATTTTTTATATTTTAGCTTGTGCCGTGAATAGCGGTAAAATGTATGGACAAAGTGTTATCTTCTTGTCTTGTACACTACCATTGGTTACAACATGGAGTCGCACAGAATCAGAAAGGTCATCGACGCTTCTCTTGACAGAAAATCGATTTTTTTATGGACATATAATACAGAGCCAGCGGGCCTACGACGTGATGACATGCGCACAGTTGTGTCAGGCCGAAATTCGCTGTAATTCTTTCAACTTTGAAGATGTGGAAAATGGCATGTGTGAGATGACAAGCAAAGGAAGACTGGAAAATTCAGTCGATTCAGGAAGAATATTACACAGAAAAGGTCATGTCTATGGTCAGCTGATAAGTAGTTGGGTGAGTATAAATTGCAGTGTATGTGATTCACGTTATCGGTTATCTGGACTTGGCTGGACACGTGACTCGTTGGTGGTTTTATTAGTATCGCTGTTAATACAATGAATCCACCGTTTATGGAACTTATTGCCTTTCCCCAGATTCCTACCGGCGCCAACGAGTCTTCTACAGCACCCGGTAAGTTTAAAAAAATGAATTATGAAGTCAAATTATAAAGTCGAAAAAGGTATAGTTAAAACTACCATATGCTGACTATATTTTCAATAGCTCGAGCTATACCGCCGATATCCAACAATCCCTTTAACTCGTCAAGCCCCTTAAGCCCACGTTAAGCCCTTAACCCTATTCAGACTGGGGGGCCTTTGACTCCCCTCTCGTCTTTGGTAGTTTATTACCCCTACGTCTATAATACTCGTACTTGATGACTTTCCTCAAATTTATCTGGAAACATTTTGGTGTAGTCTAACCAAATTCTAGAGCACTGTTTCGTCCTTTTTTGACCGAACACAGTTTCTTTTGCATTTTTGCTACGTATTCTATTTCAATATTGTATAAATTGTTTACTAAAGTTAATTAAAGAACTTATTAAGAACTTAAGGTATAGAATGTTTAAAATGTTTGAGTTAAAACAAACGTTTTCGATCTAAGCGATTATAATAATAATATAACTTTATTACCATAGTTGCAGACTAACTCTTGAATTGTTATGGTTTACATTAGATAAAATATGAAATATATTAAATAGATATAAACAAATTACACATCACTATGATTAT
>JANSTR010111315.1:0-12069 GCA_025434805.1 Antipathozoanthus remengesaui | reverse complement strand
AACAAAATAGCAAATGCATTTTGTATCATCTTGCAAATGTTAATAAATGAAAACAAAGTGCCATTCGGAAGTGAAATAAATGATTTTGTTCTTAGTTACAATGACTGAATCGGCGAAAAAGTCGCTGATTACCCAATGAACTTGAACTGTTGTAGAAATGAAAATCACCGGCAAGGTGACAGCTATTTTGAACCCTGGAATATGTTTGTTAGCCAATCAACAACTAGATCCTAACCACAATCCATGTCAGCCGACACCACTGCACTTTGGGTGCATTCACTTGGGACTATTCTTGAATGGGAATACATGGATTACTTGGAAGTTGTATTAGAACTGACCTATTCTGATTACAGACTGCTTCATGTAAAATACGAATCCAAAGATTCTGGAATATTCTAAAATGTGTTCCTATTCAGGAATACCCAGTAGTCCCAAATGAACATACCCTTTGACTCCACAGGTGCAGAGTTTTGTTTGATTGGTTGAAAACAATATCACTGACAGTTTCATGAGCATAATTAGACTGTTAACTATTACTAGATGAACAGAAAAACACTGCCAACCTTTCTGCAGCCTCCATGTCAGGATCTGCAGTGTCAGCAGATGCTCTATCCATAACGTGATTAGGCATGCCCAGTCGTGACAGGAAACACAGTGTTGGGTCAACCCGCATGAGGTTGTAATTCTCATAACCTACAGAAGGTAAGTACTGTATTATTTAGCATAAACAAAGTGTAGCATCAAGATTAAAACTAGGATTTTGGGTAAACAGGTTTGGATTGTAGATCTACTGGATACGTTTTTAGGTAAGAAAAACAAAATAGACCTGTGAAAAAATATGAGGAACAATTTCATGTAAGTTGGTAGTCAATAACACTTAGAGTCCCAAATAACCAAAAAGGTGCTGCATTTATGCTAACATAGATCTGCAATAATCATTGGTTCTAAACACTTTCTCACGTTGAAGTGGTCATTTCCCCCCAAGTCTTAGTCATTTGACCCCACATAACTTTAAAACTTTTCTTACACTAAAATACAGCGTTCTGAGACTAATCTGACTAGTACATGTACTCTATTTGACTGATATTTTTCGAAGACAGGTTTAGACAGAACATCAAATGAGCTTCCATATGCAAATTAAACACAGCATGCACGAGAATGATTTTCATTAGACAAGCTGTCATTTGTCTGTAATGATATTTCTAGCAAGAAACTGTTCTGTTAAAAAGTTCACTCACCATATTTGAAAACACCGATCAGTAAAGACTTGTCAGCTTCCTCATCCCACCAGTCTGCAGGAGGGTCTCCCTCAGGGCTGTGGATAGTGATCTGAACCTCACTGTAACAAAAGGGACAACTGTGAAAACCAACTTACGCCGTTCTCACTTATGTGATGATTTTCAGCCCTGAAATTTCACACTACAAATCAGTGAAGCAATTATTTGACCAATAAAGTCTTTCTCACTGCAGGTTTCCTTTAGCAAAACTGCTCCTGAGTGCACACAGTATATGTGTTCTTGGTATTCTTGGTCAATATTTTCTTTGAATGTAGAATATAACATACTCAAGCTTTACCTTGCATTGCAGCCATCCCTGACTTTGCTACCATACAGACCCATGACCTCATTCTTGAGGTAGAACAACAGTCGCACTCTCAACAGTATCCTAAACACAATTAATGTTAACATGTTACTCTTGGTTAAACTGGTGCTCTACCCACACTTATGTATTATTTTGAGAATGTATCATGTTTTATGGATTGTGGCCTTTTTAGATCCACATTAATTTTACTGTAGTCCAATTCAACCAAAAAAATATAATGTTATAAAACTGCTGATGTCTAGTACTTGTTAAAATAATTATAATTTATAATTCTTTCCCAAATATACTGGCCAGTAGACATGTATGAAGTTTGGTAATTATTAGCTGGCATTACATTACTGAGCCACAACATACGTCCATCATAACTGAAGATGTCAGCTGGTTTCTAGGGGGAAGGGGGCATGTTCCCAAAGATTTCAACCTTTCTCAGAGTAGTATCCAAAACCAAAGCATCCAAAACCAAAGCATCCAAAACCAAAGCATCCAAGTCTATTTCTCCCTGCTATGGTCACCAATATAAGACTGTAATCCTGGCTTATCTTATAGTTATTTGTTTATAGGTTATTGCTGATATCAGAAGAACTGGTCTGTAATATACACTTGATTACATCTACATGATTGCAGAATATGGTGTAATCTCCAGGTGAACATTAAACATTCATTATTATTATTAATCTAATTATTACTGCTGCTGCTGCTGCTGCTGCTGCTACTGCTGCTACTGCTGCTACTACTACTACTACTACTCAAATCCTCACTAACAACTCACTTGTTGCAGTGATGCTGAAGATGCTTCTTGTAACCCTCATCCACAATCAAAGTCTCAGGGTCAATGGATCTCCAGTCACTTCCAACTTCAAACAGGGCTGTTGCGCTCTTATTGGTGTTTTTGCTCCCTTTCCCCTTCTTGCTACGACCACGCCCTTTGGATGGGGCCACAATTGGGGAGTAGGTTGTATCTCGATCTTCACTCGGTAATCTCTCCTTGATAGCTGATAACTTGATTAATTCTCTAATGAATGATTTCACTTTGTCATCCCCACGGTAATGATGAAGGCAATACAAAATGATAGTGCGAGACATAGCCTCCACATCCCTTTCAGCCAGTTTGCTCTTGAATCTGCCAGATGAAAGAATTTCTTTCCATCTGCCCCACCTGACCAGAATAAAACAATAAGACTTAGATAAAAAAAAATTGAGTTGAAGTCAATTTATTATTGTCTATTTCACATGATCTTGCTGTGAATATACAGTACAAACACAATATCAACTCTTGGGCCAGTGTCTTATTACTGAACCAGGAAACTGCAATGATCAGAAATATTGTAGATCTTAAGATTATACTTCAATTTTCCTGTGTACATTCTCTACCAATAATTTTTCGTTAATTCTTCAATTCTCAGGTTTGGACTAAATGTTTAATTTATCTATTCTTACAACCAATCAACTTTATATAATTAATTACACTAATAGTTAGATAAAGAAAAATCTTAAAATCTTAACTCTTTTTGGTGGGAAAGTGAGAGTCACACATTATGTCAATGGAAAGCATTATCCAGTTACCAGTACCTACTGAAATCACTAGGGAGGAATATCATTTGTCCATTAACTGCATACACACCCTCCCACCATGAATGAAAACATCAACACTTGCCCAGTCTCCCCCAGTCTCCCCCAGGTCCCCATCCCACCCCTCCACTGCAGCTAAAGTGTATAACTCACCCATAGATTAGTAGGTTCTTCTCCACCCTGAAGCACTCTACCCTCGTCCAAGCATTTCTACGCACCACTGGAACCTCTTCTTCTTCCAAATCAAGATCAGAAAGTTCATAATCAGCATCCTCATTTCCAAACCTCTTTGTTTGTTTACGCTGACGAGGAGCATCGATAATCCGTTCATCCTAATGAGGCCAAAATGCAATCTTCATTACTTTTAAATTTAACAAAATAATATATTTATCTTATGCTTAGCTTGTAATTAGCAATGATGTCCATTCAGTAGGAAGGCAGCATGGAGTTCTCATCAACTATATTATCAGACAAAGAATATCCACGAGTTTTCATCATCAGGACAACGTATCATACACTATGTGGACAGGAATTATAAGAGGTGGTGAGAATTTTGAGAAAAGGATCTTGAGTTCAAACCTTGTTCAAATAATCCACATCTAGTTCCGCTTTCTTGGCCCACTTCTGCCAGAAATTTGGATCATCAATGTCAATGTCTTCCTCTCCTTTGGCAGAAACAAAGCTGGCCTGTACCAAGTAAAACAACAGGTTAGTAGAATGAATGTCTGATATTGATGCAAGAATGGTGCTTGCAAATTCAAACTAAAAGGAGTATGCTACATTGTTGGCATTCACCTTGACAAATATGACACAAAATTAACATTTATAATACTGTAGTTCACAAGTCATGACACTAAGACATTTGAAATTTTGAACCAGTGGTTGCAACCCCATAGAGTGACCATTGTTCTGAATGCTATGTATTTCAACACATTCAGTGGTTCTGAATTCTAATTAAGTTTTAATTTCAAAACTCAGCACAAAAACAGTAAATAATGATTCATCAGAATGTTTGTCCATTCAGCAGGAAGGCAGCATGGAATTCTCATCAACCACAATGTCTGATAAAGAATATCCATGAGTTTTCATCATTTGGACAACACAATTTATCTTTAAAGATCTCAGACTTCTAATATTAAATTTCAAGTCAAAAACCCATAATTTTTACGGCACAAGCATTGTTCAAAGTATATTTGTGCAGTCAAAAGTACCTTTGCAAATGTTGACCCTTTGCCTTGTGATTCAATCTGGATGACTTGAGTGCGCCTTTCTAGAATCTGATCAATGTCTTCTTCACAAAATCTGAAATGGGAAACAAATATTAAACTCAATATAATTCCACTATACATCATTTTCAAAAACAAGGTGAGCCTGATTGTACAAGGTTATACAGCAATCACAGTTGCAAATTGTTCTGTTTCAAACTCTTGTCAAGTTTGTCCCAACAATCTACTTGAGCTCGGAGTTCAAAAACACTTTTAGTCACTGGATTTAAGAACTTTGAAATTTTATTTTTCTTCAAAAGTGAAATTGTTCAGATGAACAAATTATGATTTAATCTTTCAAATATGAAAAGACACAAGTTCCTTACTTGGCTCCAGCATCATTGTCATCATCCATCACAGCTCCATATGCCCCTCTTCTGAGTAGATCCTCGATCTCTCTCTTGTTCATCCCTTGCTATAAAGTAAAATGGAAAACATAAAATTATTCATTTAAATGAGCCAAGATTTGGAAAGCAGGATGGTCAGCCAAAATTTAGAAAGAGTACTGAAAGGTACAATCAGGAAATACAAAGTGTTTCAACAAATTAAATGGTTCATAATTCTTCCTTAAGTTTGGCAAGTTTGAATTCTAAAAGTGTTGATGATAATTTGTTATAATGTTTGTCCATTCAGTAGGAAGGCAGCATGGAATTCTCATCAACCACAACGTCTGATAAAGAATATCCATGAGTTTTCATCATTAGGACAACACAATTTATCTACAATATCATAGATTTCAGATAATAAGATGGCACAAACCCTGAACTATTGTCACACAAAATGAGACAACATAATTTACACAAAATAATAGTCCCAAGACTTGGAAAGGGGAGGGATAATGCACGAGTCTGTACAGGCTCCAGGGGCATGCATGCTCTTATATTCCCTTCCATCTTTATGCCAACCAACTAACAGGTACATCCTCCCTTTACATTATCCATACAAAATACCAAAGTTTCTTGGTTTACATGCTGCTGTAAGAAACTGATAATAACTCACCACATTGCTGGCATTTTCCTTTGTGTTCATTGACTGCAGCACAGCCTTGTCTAAACCCAGTTTCAGGCTGGCCTTATCAAACATCTCCCTCTCATAGGAATTCCTTGTGATCAACCTGTACACCTTGACAGACTTGTTTTGACCAATTCGGTGACATCTGGCTTGAGCTTGTAGGTCATTCTGGGGGTTCCAGTCAGAGTCAAAGATGATGACTGTGTCGGCAGCTGTCAAATTGATACCCAGACCTCCAGCTCGTGTACAAAGCAGGAAAACAAACCTACAAGAGAAATGATTATCACAGCTTGATATGTGACTTTTATACTTGAAAGAATGTTACATATGTCCCTCTGTGGATATCACTCACTGCTCCCTCACTACATATCCTAGAGAAGCTTCCTCCAAGCAGGCCACTACATGTATACAAACACACAATCATAACTAAGTCTACACGATCCTATTATCAGCACTATTTCAAGTAATGTGAATTTATCATTCATAGCAAAAGATAGTGCAGTCCTGTTTCTATAGCAAAATAGTACCACATTATATACAGAAACATAACAAACCTGTCAGAATCTGGTTTGCAGAACCTGTCTATCGCAGCTTGTCTCATGTTGCCTCTGACACGCCCATCTATTCTCTCATAAGGATAGCGGCGATGCACAAGGTAGTCTTCCAGGATATCCAGACATCTGACCATCTGTGAGAAGATCAAAACCCTGTGTCCCCCAATCTTGAGCTTTGGCAGAAGTTTGTCAATCAACACCAGTTTTCCAGAGGCTTCAATCATGGCTAGTGTATGTCGGTCATCTACCAGCGACATGTTATACTCTCCAATGATCTTCTCCTCTGCACCATTGATGAGGAAAGGATGATTGCAGCACTTTCGAAGTTCCATCATTGTATTCATCAGGTTGGGCACATTGGTTGTTGAGCCAGCACCTTTGGACAGAAAGGCAAAGTTGCGTTCCAAGATGGCACGGTAGTACTTCTTCTGGATTGTGGTCAATTCAACCTACAAACAGAAAGGTTACAAATCTGTTGTGATGATCCAGTAACTACTTAAACATACAACTGAACACCAGTAATTATTGCATCTTCATAGGCAACTGCTACTGTCAACTAAAATGTGATCTCCTATATCTCTTTCTTACTGATTCTTCCCAATAACTCAATTGCTGACAAAAAGAAGCTTACATTTAGAGACTCAACAGCAGGCTTATCTTTTACCAGTGTGAAAAGGTGTGATACAAGTACCATCACCCAATTTGCAACATGCTTGATCTGTGACAACACAACAAAGACAAACACACAGAAACTTGCATGTTTTATCAAATATTTCTTCTGCACCTAGTAGGATCCACATGTTTCATAGTCCGTGCTTACAGTTTCACTAAAGTGTCCCTCAGATTTATCTGATAATGCAACAAAGTTATAACTTAGTCTTTGTGCTTATGGTTCATAAGAGTGTCAGTCAGGTTTAACTGGTAATTATGCAATGCAAACTCTACCTCAATTATTGTCTCCTCCTTTGGTGCAATGTTCTTCTCAACATCTTCCTTTAACCTCCTCAGCATCATTGGCTTCAGGAGCTGTTAATAGATCCAATACAAGATTACTCTCATTCTTAGTCTGACAACACAGAAGACAATGAACAAGATCTAATGGAGAACAATCAGTAGGAAGGCAGCATGGAATCCTCGTCACTATAATTATTATAATTATCAGATAAAGTTTTTCCATGAGTGTTCATCAGTTTGTGCTCCACAGCTTAACAGACACACATAATCTGTACACAAACATAAGTTTAACTGTTCAGACTTCAGGCAATTATCAGCATATAAAATCACCTTACATTATCTACAAAATTAATCTAAGATAAGATACAAAATTCGCCCAACCCCTTCAGTTGGAGACTATAAGGGAAGATTAGGAGAACAACAACATGAAAAATATGCTGTGTTTGGGGCTGAAATGGTTAACTAAAGTGCTTCTGAGAAATGAAGTGTATCAAATATTGTAAGACCAAAGTGATATACAGTAGATAGTGCCATGGTTGCTTAACCCTTTCAGCCCCAGCCAGTTTATCAGCCCATATCTTCTCCTTACATTTTCTACACAGTATATATTGTTTGATTATGAGAATAAAGCAGTTGGTCATAGACATCAAACTATCTATGATGAAAATCGAAATTCTCCCAACCTGCTTATAAGGAAGCCGTGGAGACAGTTTAGGAGAATTTAGCAACACACCAATTGTCGTGTTTGGGGCTTAAAGGGTTAAACCAATAGCAAATAAACTACATGTACCCAAATGCAGAACTGGCTGGCACTATACAGTCTGTGTGCAAATTATGGTGGATACCAGTATCTGTATGTAGGAATGCATATTAAAACCAAGTTAACTAACACTATGGAGTAGACTGGCATTTGTAGCATGCAAGTAGCATGTCTTAACCCTTTCCCTACTAAACCATAATTAATAACCTACTAAAATCTAATAAACAAGGAATGTTCAGATAACTTTTGAACCAGCTATGAAACTCGATAAAGTGACCATTCGTTTTGTTTGTCTCAAAAAGTAGATTCTCAAAATGTTTATTTCATGAAATTCAAGAGTTGACAATTTTCAGAAAGTTAGATAATTTTACTTTCCAATAGTCGGTAGAGAAAGGGTTAACAAACCTGAAGCCAGATTTGGCAATATAATTATTGCATGCAAACACGATACAAGATTGCTCATATCTTACAACAAATGCAAGCAATTCAAACTTTCGGAATAAACATTTTCCAAAATCAAAAGTTCAGTCGCAAATTCGACCTCAAGCATAAAATCAAGATTTGTGCAGCATCATGTCTAATGTTCCAGATGCTTAAATTCCCCTCAAAACATACACATCCAGTCAGATTAATGGATAGATTGATTTAATATCATTTAAATATAGAAATACGTACCAGTTTGAGTTTCTCCACCTGATTCTCAGTCTTTAGGTTTCCAAACTCCATCAGGAAAATATGCTGAGATGGAAACTGAGCTGGTTCAAGGAAATTCAACAGACTGAACAACTCTTCAACATTGTTCTGAAGGGGGGTACCTGTCAACAAAACACGGTGCTCCTGAAAGTACAAAAGCAATGTTCAGAACGAAATTAATACAAGGTTACATCTACATCCCTAAAATATACGGAAAATATTTTTAAAACTATTCCAAAAAGTCAAATTGATAACCACTTTCAAAACAATCACGCCTTTCTTCAACGAGCAAAGAAAAATGGTCCATAATACCCTTGATTCAAATGCTAAAAAGTGCAGCAGGTGAAAATGTTTTCATATATCTGGTAATATTATTAACAATTTAGATGATACAAGTTTGACTAAATGATTTAAAACTAACATGTTTTGATCTTCATCTATCAGAAGACAATCACATCAATTGAAAACAAACTTTAGCCTAGTTATAAAGTTTTAACTTTAGTTTACTATAGAGAAAGACATTTTACAAGATGAAATATGATGCTATTTGATTATGTCAAAACAATCAGGACTAAGGACTTTCATGTTTACAGGTACAGTGTATTTTTGTATGACGTGGGATCAAACAAAAGGCAGCCTCAAGCAGACAACAAATTTTAAGGCCTTTTCAAGGATTATGATTTTTGTGCACAATTTGAGAACGTTTACAAAAACTGAAATTAAAGCACTTCAATGGCATTTGGGGACATAGAAAAAACCTGTATCCTAAATCAGTCTACATGTATATAGAAATATAATAATTTTACAGAGATTAATTAAATATTGTAAGTTGAATCACTGTATCAGTTTATTAGTGCTGAGTCACCAAATGATACTGGATACCCCTATTAATAATTACAATACATAGAATTATAGCAATGCAATCACAAATTTTAAAAAATGCAGACCCTGGGCCAGCACTTAACAACTTTTGAATAATGAGGTTTCCAGAGATTGTGAACATCTATATTTCTCAAGAGTTTCTAGGGCCCTGATTCAAAATGAAGAAGGGTAGGTTCGTTTGGTACTATTCCGGAAAAGGAATACATGAATTACTTGGAATAGCTGTTCATTTGGGCCCTATTCCGATTATTGATTGTTTGGAAAATTGTAATCCAGACATTCTGGAATATTCTAAATGTATTTCTATTCTGAAATAGTCCAAAATGAACATGCCCTAAATCATACCATGTTGAGGTTGTTAAGGCCCTCCAACAGCTTGCAGTTCCTGTTCTTCAACCTGTGAGCCTCATCGATGATCACACACCTCCATGGCACAGTGCTGAGTTGTATGTTATCAGCTAGAAAATACAAACTTACTTGAGACAATTTCTAAAATGCACGAAGACCATTTTTTTTCCTATCATACTGTATACAGTGTGTGTTGGTTGGCTCAGCAGTGGGTACATGCAGACCTGTGTATTGACTTGTAAAGGGGATAACGTACCACATTAACCCCTTCGGCCCCAACCAGTTCAACAACATGTCTCTTCTCCTTACATTATCCACACACGATATATTGATTGGTTATAGGAATAAAGTAATTGATCATCTACAGTACGCTATTTGACATAAAAAGCTAAATTCTCCCAGGATGTTTTTATAAAAACTACTGAGACAGTTGAGGAGAACTTGGCAACACATCATGTCACATGTGGGGCTTTAAAGGTTAAATTATCTAAAGTAGCTTTCAAAACAGCTCACCAATAATAATTTCATATGTTGTGACAAGAGCTTCAAACTTGAATATCCCAGGAATTGGTTGGCCCTGAAACAGATATCACATGTGTCATGTATCACTAATGTTCATACCATTATTTCACATTACGACTGAGAGACAACAATAATGGTAACTATTACTTCATATTTTTACACACAGAAGAACTTCATGAATATTTTGTCAGATTTTATTTACATTTACTATAAAAGAAAGACTATTCTGCAATCTCTACAGTGCAACAAGTTCTTATGTTAGAAAAGTTTTCCAGTAATTTCTGGGTTATTTTTATCTCTGAGAAAAGATGTTGAGTGGGTGATCCAAAATAACGGGGGTACAAGGCCCTAAGCTGTCTTGAAATGTGGCGGGGATAGAGTTAACAAATAACAGCCACCATGGGGAAAAACATTATGACTGACTAACAACTGCCTCTTTCCAACCATCTGGCAATACACTTGAGAACAATGTTATTGATACAGTGCAGGATTCTTACATGCTCATCTCTGTAGTAGAATTCATACTCTTGAATAAGATGCCGACTTGATGAACTGAAATGAACAAGTGTGTCAATCTTTTAGACTGTCAACTGTGACAGTGTTACTTGCAATGTGGCATCCAAGAACAAATACATTAATATAGATTACTAACAACACTTAATGATACTACAGATTCATAAAAATATTACTGGTGCTCAGCCACTCATGAATTTGAAGTAACTCCAGGACTGCATCAACCACAAGGAATAAATGTAATTCATTTATGTGTAACGATGGAAAGTATACATTATCCAAAGGGAGACACCAGGTAGATTTAATAACAAAAATGCAGTAGAGCATGCAATACTCAATCTTCAACCAGCTACAATATTTGGTCCAGTTGAATCAAGACTACATGACGGGTGCTAATTAATCTAATGCCAGAATCAGGTATGCTATAAAAGAAAATGTCTCAGGTTACTTAGGTTTATGCAACTGGACTTTGGATTCCACAGAGTCCCCAGATAATCATTGGAAATATCATATGTATTGATAAATTGTACTTTACGATAAATAAACTTTTGGTGGTTTTGTAAGTTTATTTATCTTAAAGTACAACTTATCAATTTTTACTTGGCGTGATGATACGCATAATATGTATTGTCTCAGATACAAATACGGGACAAATCATATAAGAAAGGGGGTTGAACAAATAACAATATAAAACAATACAACACAAAAGTAAGGTTAAGAAATTCTAGCAATAAAGCAGCAACAAGTGTTACATTTACACAACAACAGATTGTCTTTATCATTTCTAAGCCAAGTAGGATAGATATTTGGTTGAAATTACCATCAGCTAAACATTTACCTGCCATGGTACACTACACAGTTGATTTCACTCCATGTTTCAAATTCCCGCTGCCAGTTAGAAATGGTTGACAGTGGAGCAATAACAAGAAATGGTCCACGAATTCCATAGCGCTGAAAACAACATGCATTTTAATGATGTCTGGCCTTAGCTTTAAATCTATGAAGTAGCAAAGTTGCACAATATTATATGTGTATTATATGTGTGTGTGTGTGTGTGTGTGTATCTGCGACACCTGTAAATATTCTAAATCTGTATTTAAAACCACATATACAATTTATAAATATTCATTAATTCATTAAAAAATATTCATTAATAAATTTTTAAATATTTTTGCTTTATTTCTGACCAGCTCCAGTACCCGCAATACTTTGACAACAATACATCAAGCAACTAATTACAAATGGTGACATAACAGCATTATTGTACATAATCAAATAATAGGAATTTATAAATTGATTTGTGGAATGTTGCATCTTACTTTTTAACCCTTTCAGCCCAGAGCAATTTATCAAGATCTAACTTCTCCTTACATAACTCATAACAAAACAATATAAC
>JANSTR010111204.1:0-12074 GCA_025434805.1 Antipathozoanthus remengesaui | reverse complement strand
GTCAGTCAGTCACATCAATCTGAATGGATATTACGTGACAAACCGGCGGAATGGCTGCAGAATATATATATTCTAATATGTCAGCGACAATGTCCCTGCATCGAGAATGGAATCATCATCATTTATAGGCTTTTAGATACATGGCATCAGCATCTACCAATATCTGATCAACTGTGAGGGTCGTCCATTGTGAGTCCATTGCCTGATTGCGAGTCCATTGCAAAACACGACACGAGTTTGTGCGTGACAGAGCTGAAAGACTCATATTAAAAAATACATTGTCTTCCTCTAAATATGTTGCTAAAACGACGATCGGCTTGACGAATACTTGTACTAACAATTAAATCTGACATTTTTAAACATTGTTTGAACCTACCTTGCAGTTTCGTCACAATTCTCACAGTTTTGTTGGCTACCGCTGACTAATGCACCGCATACATGTTTAAAAAAAATCATGTATAGCCAGCCAGTCCAAAAATTGACTTTGAAACTGGCTATTACCACAGGAAGCCCATTGCAATTAGTGTTGCTGCTCGCTTGCAGTAATAACATTTTGGCCCAACTCTATCTTTCACAGACCAGGGGGGGGGGGAGAGATCATTGTGGCATCACACATGGTTTATACTAATTATTAATGTTGCAATTAATTAGTATTGACCAAATTACCAAGACAAGTGTACCTAGTTTGCTTGCATTACATGTACATGTATCTCTACCTAATAGTTTTGGGGGAAAAGGGCTGAGGGCACTACATGATGAATACACTGAACTAGAAATTTTAGAAAGCCAAAACTGATTTGTCCAATATGATTTAAATTTTATATTAACTTTTAATGCATAAATAGGAATAGTTAGTATACATAATTAAGAATTAATTACATGTCATATATACTGTAATTTATGTGCAGTTGTGTTGTTGTACAAGCATTTAACATAAATTTTGTTATTGTATATATTACGTGGTTGTATAATATGACACATATGTCTCCTGATTCCATAAACTATATTGTGCGATCATTGTAGCTGGTCCACTGGCCCTTGCTAGAGACTACCTAACTTCAGACGACGAGCCTTTCTTTGTGTTAAATAGTGATGTGGTGTGTGAGTTTCCCTTTGTTGAAATGGTCAAATTTCACAAAGCACATGGCAAAGAAGGCACAATAATGGTGAGTTGCTGTCTTTTTATTCTCATACAATTACCTATTTAATTAATATATTTAATTAATATATAATTATCAATTTTGGTGATATACAGTATAATAAAACTGTATGCTGATTGGGAACATAACAAAACATGAGGTTTCATCCTCAGAATTCCTAACCAACCACAATATTAGTTTGGGACTTGAAATCTAGGGGCGCAAGTAGGATGAACAATATACTTTGTCACGATGGATCTATTGGGACATGTTTTGTGCATCCTTTTTGTCTCGAAAGGGTATAATTGATTTTATAGGGAGAATTTTGCAGCCATAAAAACTTTTTTCTCTCATAGGGTACCAATTTTTTTTTCTGAAATAGGCTATAAATAGGGATTAGGCTGAGTAGAGTCCCTACCCAAAATTTGGGCTTTTTGCACTCTTGTCAATGTCAGTTGACTGTATAATTTCCTGTTTCTCAGGTAGGTTTTATGACATCAACAAGCTCAAACTGTGCTTATTATTATTCTATTAATGAAAACCGCACAAGACTGCATGCATATAAAAGTAGCGGTACTTTAACCTTTGTCATGCTCAACCTGTTTTCACATAGACCAATTATATCCCAACTTTTGAACCATTTGTTGAAGTTACCTTATATATAGTGACCGACCATATATTTTGCTCATCTTGAAACTTAGGTAGAATTACGAAATGCTAAGTTTTCATCAAATTCAGATGTTCACAATTTTTATTTTTCATGATGTAATGGCCTGTACATACATGTGTTTTAAAAGTTTAGCAGGAGAACTTGGGTTATGATGCACACTGATCTACTGTGGGGCTAAAGGGTTTTAATTTATAAAATAATGTAGTTTTACTTTAAGTTAGTAATTAATTTGTTTGAGGCATTGCGGTTGAATTGAGGTACAGTTTTATGCTCAGTGGGTTTGAATTCACAAGATTAGATTCAACTTCTCTGTGGTTTTGAAACTTAATTGTAATGCATTAATTATTTGCAATTGATTGCTGAAATTTCAGATTTTTTTTGACAGGTAACCAAAGTAGAAGAACCTTCAAAGTATGGTGTAGTTGTATATGATTCACAAACTGGAAAGATTGACAAGTTTATTGAAAAACCACAAGTATTTGTAGGAAACAGAATTAATGCTGGAATGTATATCTTCAACCCCAGTATTTTGAACAGAATTGAGGTAAGCCGTACAGGTCATAAATTTGTCATGTATGTTTACTTTTTATACTCTGATTGTGTCTTGGGCAGACTGAAGTAATGGGTGTCAGTGCCAGCATACATGTAGCTTTTGGCTGCTGCATGAAAACCTCTAGAAACATGATGAATAATGTATCACTCAAAAATGACGAGAATAATCATCATTGCGATGTTCAAAGTGTTAAAAATCATACATTTATAAAGTGTTCTTCACATTTTGATTCATGTCTGGCTGATTGATAATCATGTGTTGAGGCATGTGACTATTGGGCGATGTTTTGAAAGGCTCCTAGTACTTGGATTTTTCCATGTGCAAGCTTATTTGTATGCAGTGAAAGACATATTAAAATTCTAATTAATCCTACACCAAAATTTGTTTCATGGCTGATGCGAACTTAAGATAAACTGTAATTAAAAGTGATTCTGTTTCATAATGTTTATGTTGCACAATAAATGAATAGTCAGCTAAAGTTGTACAGGGCTCACATGGTCAATGGAATTTAGGAATTATGGGCAGACCTATTATGGAAAAGATCTAATACAGTATAATTTCATTTTCTTCTGCAACTATATCTTGCTGTCTTATCAAAGGGTACTAGTGAGCAGTACGCTGACAACACAACATGTATGTAATAATTTTAAATATTATATCAAAAACTATGATCTTTTAATCCCTGATGCATTTTGTTGTATTCACAACTTCATCAAGGAGTCGCTTCAATCAGTGATTAAGAACTTCCAACAGGCTAGGCTGCTTTATAATGTTGCTATTTGCGGTGCCGTTATTAATTTTACATGTAGATGTCGAGTGTACAGCAGATTGTACAGAGTTTTCATTTATACTATGCTAATTAAAACACAACTTCCAGTTTTGAAATGAGCAGGGACTAATTGAAGAGTTGTGGAATCACACCTTAGAGTGCAAAATAGAAAAGTTCTGTTTCACATGACATTTCCTAGTTATCGAAAATCATGGAATTAAGTCACAGTTGCATTTCTTAATAGTATGATTGCATAATTATGCTTAACTCTTTCTCTCTCCAGTTGACAGTTGTTTGATCATTAAGAAAGCGGATTATGTTTTATGCTGTTTGTATTTGTGCTGTATTTTAATATGCTATTATTGTTCATCTTGCAAAGTTGAAAGACTTTCACTTTTGCAAATTGAAAAACACACAGTAGTTGATACAGTACATGTACTTCTGTCATTATTTCTCCTTCAGATGAGGCCAACATCAATAGAAAAAGAAGTTTTTCCATTCATGGCTCAAGATGGTCAGTTGTTTGCTATGGACCTTCAAGGTAAACATGGTACATTGATATAGCACCTTTTCTATATGAATGCTCAAAGGCGCTTTACAATGATCAGTTTACCCCCAGCAGACTGGAAGCATATATAGGTGCATCAGGCAGCCGCTTCAAATCGGTCCATGTATGCAGGTACTCATTTTACCGACCCTGGAAGGATGGAAAGCTGACTGAACTTTAGCGGGAAAGAAAGTTGCACATTCAAATATTCAACCCTCGACCAATTATTGCCGGGGATTGAACCTGGAACCTTTGAGTTGGTAGGCACAGATCTTTACCACTGCGCCAACCCCTCCACCATAATTTTTTGTTGTTTTGATAAAGAAGTGACAAATTACTTGTCATGTTGTACAGTTCTAAGTTTCTAGTAACATCAAAGTGTTCACATTGAATTGGAAGTACTGTATATTTGGAAGATTTTCTCTTTAAAAAGCCAAAACACATTATTCATTATTTGGGGTATGCCTAGAAAAGTGCCCGCCTGGTACCCAGGGTCCATTCACTTTTTCCGGGCTCCTCGCAAAGGACTCTGGGTACAAGGTTGAGAAAGTGCACGGCAACCCCCAACCTCATTCCCAGGCTCTTCCCTCTCCCGAGAGAAAGACCCTGGTTGGGTGTGGTCATGTGGCAATTTAATCTAACTCTAAAACATTGACAGGATTGTACAAAACGCTTCCTGTTTTAAAAGAAGCCATATCAAGAAAGAAAATCATTACATGAAATTCATTTGTATTCAGAAGTTTTCTTTTTAATGAGGTTTTACGCGACTTTGCATTCATATGGGCATGTATGTTGTTTCTACAGGGTTCTGGATGGACGTGGGTCAGCCAAAAGATTTCCTAACTGGAATGTGTATGTATCTGAACTGGCTTAGAAAGAAATCTCCAGAGGAACTTCATGAAGGGTCTGGAGTCGTAGGAAATGTTCTTGTGGTAAGTATTAGTATACTTAACAATTAGAATATGATCATGAGCTCGCGATTTTTGTCTGCTGATGCAGTTCGTGAGGCTGGAGGCCGAATGAACTATCAAACTGCCGATAGAAATTGAGAGTGAATATTCTAATTATTTTAGTAGAAATCTCCAGACATGAAACAAACAATTTTACGAAATTTTAATATTAAAACCTGTGTAAAAAAAGTCTGTTGAGTTTCAGTTCGTGTTGTTTTTTGTGCGTACGGAAGACTCGCGTTCACGAGCAAAACAAAGTTTGGTTATTATTCAAGTTAAACATAGTTCACACCATATTTTGTGACGCTTTTGGGATTTTTTGGAACGGCTTTACCACTGGGAAACTCGCAAACATCATTATAATGAGAAACTGACTCCCTTTTGGATGTGAGAGAGGAATGTTCCACGGAGGTGGTCTATCGCGTGATAGACCATGAGTAAGATAGCCAATCAAATTGAAGCATTTGCGTTGGACAGTGACTAGATTTCTACTAAAAGCTCATATCCAACAAGCGTGAGTGGAATAATTGTTAAATAGAAATATCACTTTGTAAGGTGTCGTTTGCAGAAAAAAGCCATAAATCATAATAAACTATATAAACTATATAAACTATGTAAACTATATAAACTATATAAACTACAAACTACTATCATAATGCTAATATTTTGTCTTTGGAAATATTATAATTTGGCCTCGACGCAATATCGTATTACCCTACCACTGGATCAGTTATATTAGTTTGATATTTCCCATAAAGCCCTAGGTAGTTATTGTTTCATATACAATAATCTTATTAAAGGTTTACAGTTTGGATGTACGGCTTGGTGATGCGGTTGATCATCACACCGTATCATGAAGAAGCCTCGTTTTGACCGTGAAAGATGCATTTGAGTTCACTAAAATACCATTTAACACTCCAGGAGAGTGGAACCCCGCCTTACAACCACCTCATTAATACGGTTACCTCTTTAATACGATCACCTCGTTAATGCGGCCACCTCGTTAACACGGCCACCTCGTTAATACGGCCACCTCGTTAATACGGCACCTCGTTAACATGGCCACCTCGTTAATACGGCCACCTCGTTAACATGGCCACCTCATTAATACGGCCACCTCGTTAACATGGCCATCTCGTTAATACGGCCACCTCGTTAACATGGCCACCTCGTTAAAACGGCCAACTGCCATTTCTTTTGTTCCCAAACAGTAGAGCCCTTAATAAATTTTACCACGTTAGTGCAGTTAGGAAACGCCTGTGACACTCCTTGCTCAGTTGAGTTTTCGTCTATATTGGGGATGTTTCCCACGGCAAAGTTGTTCTCAATGTCCGGAAGATCAAATTTGTAAAATAAGAAGCTGTTTAGAATTATTTTGGGTAAATCGGTTCTTATGAAGTGGGGGTTTAAAATGAGAATTTTATCCCAATAAGATCCTAAATGTTCAGTTCCTATATGCGGGCTTTTACTGTGTTTGCCATTATGAGATATGTACATTATTATGTAATTTGTTATTATGTAATATATTAGTTATACACGAGATTATTTACATTACCCGTTATTACGGTACCCCGCTAATATACGATCAATATTTTTTATCCCATTGGTGACCGCATAAGTGAACAGGTTATGTGTCAAATTTTGTTTGAGGTAACACCTGGTTAAACAGTTGTGAGAATGTACAGCTAAAATGTTTTTGTTCATATTAAGATAAACTCGTCCTCTCGCCATTGCAGGGCTCGTCATAATCCCATGCTCGTTGAAAACTTGTCAGAATTACGCCACGTGTTCCTTCGCTGCTGGCTCTGTCGGGTGCAAATGCCCGGATGAGCGCAAATGTGACTGGTCAGCGGTTAAACCAATCTGTGCCAGTGATGGCAAAACAGAAAAAACCTATATCAACCAATGCCTGATGGAAGCCAAGTCATGTAAGAGTGGAAAACGTATTGTTCCTGTCAATCAAGGACCGTGTGGTATGTGAAACAGATAGAGGTCAAGAGCAATTTTAATTCTTGATCTGATTGGTCAATTCGAAATAAGAAGATCTTGCGTGCTGTTATTTCGTGTGAAACGTTCTGAGATTTTCATGGTTAAAGTAACGATAACTAGAACTTTCAGAATTCACCTGGACTTATTTCTTTGTAATTGTGTACAACAGAACCTTGTAAGAACAAGAAGTGCGACAACTATGCTGTGTGCGAAGTCACATCAACCGGCAAAACAGTATGCGTCTGTCCAGACGAGAGGAACTGCCCTAAGACAGTAGACCTGGTCTGTGGGACAGACGGAAAGAGTTACCTGAACGGGTGCGTGTTAAAAGCTAGAGCGTGTAAGAGAAATAGAAGCATCAAGCTCTACAGAAAAGGATATTGCGGTGAGTGATAATAACAATAGCAATAATCATAATCATAATCACAGAACGTATTCATAAATGGTTGCTATTTTCATATTATTTTGTCTCTATTTAAATTAGCCTACCTAGCCTCGTTCTTAACTCAAAAAATCAAGAAAATATATCCTGAACGAGGCTAGGTAGGCTAAATTAAATACAAACAAGAGAATATGAAAATAGCCGCCATTTATGAATACGGTTTATAATCATAATCATAATAATAATCATAAATAATGATAACAATATTTATAAAAAGTTTTTGATATCTCATATATATCTCATTTACAAATACAAGTAAAACGTGCGCTAAAGTAGACATCTAAAAGTAAAATACAATATTACAAACTAGGTAAATTTACAAGAGATCACATTTTAATGTTAATCTATTAGTAAAAAATGGAATTCTTGGGTAGAGGTTCAGTACACCACCACCACCCCACCCTTTCCCCTCCCATTGTTTATGTACAGTATGTTTGGCCAAAAGGCTTTGTATTTATGAGTTAACTATTAAATGCCCATTTTTCCATCTTTATTTAGATGTTTGCGCAATTGTCAAGTGTCCAAAGAGTGCTCATTGTGTGGCAAAACCACAAGGAGAAGGGTATGAGTGCAAGTGCAAGGCTGCCAGTGAATGCCCAGAGGATGGGGACCCAGTGTGCGGTAGTGATGGAACAACCTACCCGAATGAGTGTAAGATGTTGGCAGAGGCTTGTAAGAACGAGCAGGCTGCCCAACAAGGAGGACTTGTCGTCATTACTGAAGGACAATGCAGTAAGTTATTACAATATTGGTATTTTTTGTTTGAATATTTTCCCTGTCAATTCCAGATTGATTCATTTGCAGGTTTAATAAATAGTGACCCGCTTTAATTTCGAATAATCGTTCTCATTGCCTTCCTTTTCTTTGAGTTACTGTTGGAGTGTTACAGTGTGTAACTGGCTTGCTGCATGTTCTATGCTTATTGCATTTCTGCTTGCCACGTATTTCTGTTAGAGCGTATAACTGACTTGCTGTCGTATGTTCTATGCCTATTGTATTTAACTGGCATGCTGCATGTTTAAAACTCATTGCAGTCCTGTTTGTTAAACATTACTGTTAGAACGTATATTATATAAGTGGCTTCCCGTGCTTGCTAAGCGTTACTGTTAGAGCGTACAACTGGATTTCATTGATAGACTGAATCGTAACTGTAAGAAAATCAAGACTTGAAAAAGTCTCCAGTGTGACTTTGTATTAATTTTAATCAAGGCATTTCTATATTTATATTTATATTTGTTCTAGAATCCGTGTTCAATAGGTATACGCTGTCGAAATCATTTCATTATCTTTGACAGTTGTTCAAGAGCACATTACCTTCAGTAAATGTCTTCAAATTATAGAAACAATCGCGCAACGATACTTTCCTTTAAAATAATACAGCTACGAAAGTCTGTCGTTCGATTCGACATTCTTTACTAGATATATAACTTTTTCATATGAGGCTCGGATATTATAAGCAGAGAATTCTTATCATTCTTAACAGAACTGTGTACGGCCAAGAAATGCAAAGCGTATGAGCGTTGCAAAGAGGTAAAATCCAAGGCAGTGTGTGTCTGTCCAGATGCACGTGACTGCGGTTTCACACCCGAGCCTGTCTGCGGGACAGATGGAACTGAGTATGCAAGCTCGTGCCACCTGAACGTCTGGGCTTGTAAGACCCGGGATGGAGCGCTTAAGGTGGCAAACAGGGGACCCTGCGGTATGTTTAAGTTTTGTTTTAAATAAAAAGCAAAATTTGTAGATATTGTGTTGAAAGTTATGGAAATCAAGTCTACTTGTAAACGAAGCTAAAGAAGCGATTTCACCACAATGCTGGAACTGGGGTGAACGCATTGTTTTATTATTTTAAAAAAGGAAAAAAATATCAAAGCCTAAGATTATGACCTTCTGAATTCAATTTGAGTGCAAGAAGACACACTTTAAGGGCAAACAATGGAAGTGGATTCACAGTAATCCCTTCTTCCACTCGATGTTATGAATTTCGCGTCACTCGAAGCGATGCACTCGGAAGTTCTCGCCCCAGTTCAGACCGTGAGGTGAAACTTTATATTATCAGTTCCTGTCAAACCGGTTTATCGTCCCTCATTCTTGGTGAGGTTTTGCAAAATTATCCGGTCTGGTCTTGAGTTGTGGTGGAAACACAGGGCGTTTTGTTTCAGTAGCATGTATAGTTTTCAGTTCACATGCATTAACCTTATTAATGACTGTGGTTTCCAGGTGGAGGTTGCTCGTTGGCCAAGTGCCCCATGTACGCTGAATGTCACGAAAGTCCGGACGGCAAATCAAGTTGCGAGTGCCCACAACGTCAGCTCTGTCCGGCAGAACTCAAACCCATATGTGGTAGTGACGGGCATACATATGTTAATGAATGTATCATGAAGGTCCAGGCTTGCGAGACAAGAAAGAATGTTACCAAGACAACGGACGGTATATGTGGTGAGTTAGTAACACTCTGTACAACTATCTCCAGTATATTGCTGATCCCATCCATCGGAAGTCTGTAGACTCGAAACTAATGGCGGCTTTTAGAAATATAAGTGAACTCTGATATTCGTAATCAATAATTCTAATACAAATAAATATATTCATATCTATGAAATATATTCTTAACGCTTTCAATTTGCCTTGCAATCAAGTTGTCTAAAAGAACAATTATCTCTAGCGTATATTTGTCTGTAGTCGCAATGTTGTTATAATATTATACTTAATATTATTCTAATAACAATTCAGTAAATTCGTAATTGTTGCATACAACAACAATATTCATATATTTTTCGTAGTTTTAAAGGAATATCTTTTCTGCAGATCCATGCAAGTTCGTTAAATGCACAAACCACTATGAGAAATGCTCAATGGAAGCAGATGGATCAGCCAGATGTAAATGCCCAAGCAGTCCGTGCCCTGAGCTGATTGATCCTGTTTGTGGTTCAGACATGGCAACGTATAACAGCCAATGCCACATGGAGTACCGAGCTTGTCGCGATTTTTCGCCGCTAGTTGTAATCAGTAAAGGGAGATGTGGTGAGTACAGAATTATATGGAAACAAATATCATTGTTGGATAATGGAACAGCGTTGAAATAAGAACTTTAAGTGAAAAGGACTACCGACATATATTTAATATAGAAATAGAAAACGAGCCCGCGCGCTCTGTTGAGTTATAAAAGCACGCGTGGATTTTTGAAGTTCACGAAAGAAGTGCAATTGAGAAAACGAGCCGCAGGCGAGTTTTCTCGCACTTCTTCTTTAATTGTCACTCATTAGCAGTTGCTGAGCATGACCTCATCTTGCCACAGTTCCTGTCCAGTGTAAAAAAGAGCAAAAAAAAACAGAACCTTACGTTTTTGTTAGGGATAACTTGCCAAAGTCTGCTGGCAAGAAATCGGCTACAAGAAGGAAAGGAAATACAAATGTAGCCCGGCCACCCTTGATGACCATACAGAGCAGCACAGGCTCTGTTAGTAAAGTTCTGATGACTTGCAGTCATTTGAAGCTGCAACAGCATTAGTTGCGTTATCGAACAGACAATCAAATGATTGTTGTTTCCGCCTCAAGGAACTGAAAGGTACACGGGTAAGGGTTTGCTATGGTTGCGGGAAGGTCATCCGTGTACCCCCACAAGTACCGCCGCCGCCTCATGATGTTTGTATTGTCAATCGGGAATTTCGTACTTACAGAAAAGCTGATGGATCTTTGCACGTATCTAACGATCGTCAGAACTGTCATTATCATCTGTTTCGCGTGTATGTTGAGAGGAAGCACAGAGACTTTATTCCTTCGATGTTGCAAGTGCCACAGGATCTCAAGCTAAAGCTTACAGCTGTCCACTGGGACTGGCTTGACAAGAAAAGGAAGATTGAAGAAGCAGGCTAAGGAAAACGCTTCAGACAAAGTCATCAGATGAAGAGGTTAATTCAGACACTCATCGACAAAGAGTGTTCAAGTCACCTCAAAGTTTTGGAAAGGCAGTCCAGCGAGCGAAGAGAAATCTTCCCAAAGACACAAGCAAACAGGTCTGTGTCATTTCAGAAATTATTGATAGCATGTCACCAAGAAAAAAAGATCTATTTTAGAAACATGCAATGCTGCTGTCAAGAGAAGAAAGTTAGAAGTAACTAGCAGAAAAACAAGATCAAATGCTTTGACAGATGAAAAAAATAGTGTCAGTTGAGGAGTTCTACTGTAGGGATGACATTAGTAGAATGTGTCCTGGGAAAAAGGACTGTGTGTCCGTGAAGACCCCGAAGGAAAAGAGCTGAGACAGAAACGCCTTCTATTGAATGTAAGTGAAGCACAAGCTCTTCGTGCCCTGTGGCACATATGGCCAACACAAGAGATCGCCAACTGCCCCTGTCTTGCGCCAAGTGTTTAACCTGGGACCAAGATAATCCATTCTCCTTCATTTCTTGTTCGAATGATCTTCTCCATGTCTCTTTTGGTCTTCCTCGCCTGCGTCTACCTGCATTTGGTGTCCCAACTTAATGCAATCTTTGCAGTTGCATCGGTCGGCATTCTAATTACGTGTCCAATCCAGGTCCATAGTAACTGCGCAAGTTTGCCAGCTTGATAAAGTGTTCGTACATTCCAGCAACCTACTTTCAGCTTGCAGTCCACTCTCTGCATGTCAGCGCCCTTACGTAGCGGTAATACTTTTTACGTGACGGGGTTGCCGGCCCCGTGCACAACCCTCCTCCATGCATTGATTTAAACATAAAAACTACTAAAGGATTTAATTTATTGAGTTATGGGATCGGTGATAAGGGGTCGGTGATCAAGGGTGGGTGATGAGAGGGTTGGTCATCAGGGGTCGGTGATCAGGGGTCGGTGATCAGAGGGTTGGTGATCAGAGGGTTCGTGGTGAGAGGGTTGATGATCTGGGATTGGTGATCAGCGGCTTGGTGATCGGCGGCTTGGTGATCAGAGGGATGGTGATCAGAGAGTTGGTGATCAGAGGGTTCGTGGTGAGAGGGTTGATGATCTGGGATTGGTGATCAGCGGCTTGGTGATCGGCGGCTT
>JANSTR010111093.1:0-12075 GCA_025434805.1 Antipathozoanthus remengesaui | reverse complement strand
GAAAGGCTTGAACCGGTTGGAAAAACTCACGTATTGTCAGTTTACCGCGTGACGACATGACAGAAGAAAAATAAGACAAGCGGACAAGTGCATGGACCGATTTTCCAGACAGTTCCTGCCAATTTTCTGAGACAAATGTCCCGCGCAGACTGCGACGTCCTTGGCCAAGCCCAGGACAAAGCCAGTTTCTGACCATAATGTAATAAATATATAAATTGATCTACGTGATTCGTTGATAATAATATGTTCTTTTTTGTTCTGAATGGCGATAATAAGAAGATTCAGAATATTATAAAAAATATTTTCAAAAATTTTAATATACAAAAAATTACTTCCGGCCCAAAAAAAATTAGGGGGGGGGGGCATTTACCCTCCCCCCTGCCTGGCGGTGGCTACGGCCCTGAGTTGTACAGTAAAACCGGGTAGTTGTACATACAACCGAGTAGTTGTACATATAATCGGGTAGTTGTACATACAACCGAGTAGTTTCTAAAGTCGCTGAACGTTTCTCACTGCATATTCAGTGATAACAGAAAAGGCAAGTCAGAGCAACCTTCTAAGTAGGGCCATCATCCATTCAATGATAACTGAACAGAGAATTCAGAGCAACCTTTTATGTAGGGCCATCATACATTCAGTGATACCTGAACAGAGAAGTCAGAGGAACCTTCTAAGTAAAGCAATCATACATTCAGTGATAACTGAACAGAGAATTCAGAGGAACCATCTAAGTAGGGCCATCATCCATTCAGTGATAACTGAACAGAGAATTCAGAGCAACCTTCTAAGTAGGGCCATCATACATTCAGTGATACCTGAACAGGAAGTCAGAGCAACCTTCTAAGTAGGGCCACCATCCATTCAGTGAAAACAGAAAAGGCAAGTCAGAGCAACCTTCTAAGTAGGGCCACCATCCATTCAGTGATAACAGAACAGGGGAAGTCAGAGCAACCTTCTAAGTAGGGCCATCATCCATTCAGTGATAACAGAACAGGGAAGTCAGAGCAACCTTCTAAGTAGGGCCATCATCCATTCAGTGATAACAGAAAAGGCAAGTCAGAGCAACCTTCTAAGTAGGGCCACCATCCATTCAGTGATAACTGAACAGGGAAGTCAGAGCAACCTTTTAAGTAGGGCCATCATCCATTCAGTGATAACTGAACAGAGAATTCACAACAACCTTCTAAGTAGGGCTACCATCCATTCAGTGAAGGGAATATGTCTGATTCTCTGTAGTTCTTCAAAGAGTGGGGGTTGCTATGTAACCAACTATTTCATTTGTAATAAAAGTAGATCCATTCCGGTCCGGCGCTTATGATATTCCCGGTTTCTGTAATGTTGAAGCCACTATAACCCGTCGTAGGCCAGCTCTTCGGGTTACTCCCACCATCTTGCTATACAGGTATGTTCAGACCTTTAAGGACCTTTAGGGTATGATTTTTGGGCCACTTTGGTCTGAAATAAGGTTACAGATTTTTGCCGTTTAGTCTGGAAAAGGTTATAATTTTAGGAAACTTTTGCTTCCACAAAAAGTTCTCTCTTTTATGGGGTGCCGATTTTGCTATTTTGTCTGAAATTGGGTATTAAAATGTTCGTTTTTGGTCTTGTGATAGGTCACAGTTTGAAAGATTGGGCCGCACACTCCACCCAGAATTAGAGCGAGTAGTCCCCCACCTAACTAACACCAGAAGCTGGAACTCTTTATTGGAGCAAGTCGAATGAATTGAACTCACGACCGTTCGGTTACCTCGTTATGAGTCAGGCACGCTAACCGCTCAACCACGACGACAACGACAATAATAAAAACTAAACTATTAAATTAACTGATTTAGTGACAGATTTAAAAACAAGACTTAAATGATAAACTAAACTGCTATCCGAATCTATCTATTTCAATTGCGTTGTTGGTTGTCATGGTTATATAACGTTTGACAGAAGCAACTTTAAGCCCTCTTTAAGCTCCATCACGCGAGGCACCTTCAGCCGGTTTGACGCTGTCGGGTTTCGTTCGATAAGAAATTGCTTCAGTTGTACAAAAGTTCCAGGCTTAAGGAAAATAACTCGGAGCAGGTCAATCCCCCCTTTGTCTCTGAACGACTCGTACATCGGGTTGCGGTCACAGATGTTCTGATCAACCTAAAACGAATTCGAACAGTCCAGGTTTAGACTATAAAAGTGTTCAATACGGGCTTAGGTTTGAAACTGATTATAACTAAGGTCTAAGCCAATCGTAGTACTTCAGTCGACGTCGAACTAACTTAAACTGTATAACTCCACTGCAAATAGTTAATTAAGAATAGCTGTTAAAGTCTAAAGAATTTGTTTTGTAAAGATGTTTCATTTTGAGTGACAAGTCAACTCATCAAATTTTTATATTCCATTTGAAACGAGTAATTGCAGTCGAGGTTTACTAAGAGTCTAATGGACCAGTACAATTGCGCAAGCTTGTGTATGACTTACTCAGATGGTGGACACCATATTGTTGCATTGCGGTGTTTTGTAGCTGTAGAAGATTACACGAATCCAAGTTAAATAGTCTTCATCTTTTTCCCTAAACCAACGAAGTTGTTATGTTCATTCTTTAAACAGAGTTGATATGTTTGAACCAACGCTATCTTCCTTAAATTGGAGTTGTTATGTTAAGCCAACGCAAACTTCCTTAAGTTGGATTTGCTGTTGTTGCTATCTTCTATTAATTATAGTTATTCTTTTAAGCCAATGCCATCTTCCCTAAATCGAAGTTGTTATTTTAAGGCAACACTATCCTCCTTTAAACCAAAGCTGTCTTCTTTGTAAATCTAAGCTCACACTATCGGACGGTTGTGTTAAACCAACGCCATCTTCCTTGAATTTAGAGTTGTTATGTTAAGCCAACGCTATTAACCTTAAATTTTATCCTACACTATGTTCTTTAAATTAATTAGATGTGTATTGTTAAGCCGAGACGCTATCTTCCTCGAATTTGAAGTTGTTAAGTTAAGCCAACACTGGCACATTTTTTGTCGGGAGGTTGTCAATTTTGGTGGTAGGCAAAAAATCGGTCATGCAGTGTAGAGTAATTCACGGCAAGCCACTGCAAAATCTGGCCTTATCAGGCAGAAATAAATATGCTTGATTTTTACACAACAGCTGTTCTCACTATTCTCATGATGCCTTGTGGAATGGTACCTTTAACACAAGTAAAACAGTACACAGGCCCTTTGCAGTTAGAGATAACTTGACCACACCTACCTTAAATTTATCAGCTATGACAAAATGATTTTCAGAAATGGAAAGAGCAGGTTGACATTAGTAAAATCACAAAGTTTCAGCTATTGACTTCAAATATGTAAAAATGGCAAACAACAGAAAATAGGATATTTTATAAGGATTTGTATGACTGGAGAGCAAGCCTTCTTCTCCCGTGCAATTTTCACCTACATTTCCTTAGAAAAAATTTTGATGTTATATTCGCTGTCATTTTTGTAATACTTGAAACTATGCTTTCAAACTAATGTGGTCATGTGACCTCTAACTGCAAAGGGCCTATTATGTTGCTATCAGTATCAAACTCAATTCCATAACATCCAGAAACAATAGAACAATAATAATTATGTACAAATATCTGCTCATCTTGATCCCATAATCCTCTATAATGTTTATAGACCTACAGATTAAGAAATAAATGTAAACGTTTATAGTAAATGTCACGTGGCATTTTACTTTCACTGTTACAGGAGGAGACTTCAATTCTCTTGGCTCCTTTGAATTTTCTCTGTTTTTTAAGTTAGATTTGTGTAGGTCAAGGGGAGAAGTGAGTAACCTTGAATTGTAGTGAAACTCATTTTGACTTTCAAGTGCATGTTTGAACACTGTATATAAAACTTTGGCTTATGAAACTGATGTTTGTACTGGGGTGACCTATAGTAATCAGTTCATAACAAGGCTTAATTGGAAATGTTTTATTTTTTAATTAAAACCTTTTTGGGTTGGGTAAGAACAACATGTGTCTTGAACATGGATGAGTAAAAAGAATTATCAGCAATAAATGGTTGGGTGTAATGGTTGACAACCATCTAAAGATGACGGCAAAACGGTTAATAACATTTGTAAATCCGCGTTCCTAGCAATCAGAAACTGGCTGATTGTGAAAAGCTTGCCCATGCTTTTATTAAATCAACACTCAACTCTTGCAATGCTATCTTATATGGTCTGTACGTAGAGCGATCAGTTAAAATCATGTTAAAAAATTCTAGAAATCTGATCTATTTGAAATGTTATGTACAATATTACAGTCACGCTAAAGGTGTTTGAAATACGGATGGCAAACGGTAAACTGAGGGTCAGTTTCACGGAAATTTTAAAAGCGGCCGGTAGGAGTTTAGAAAAGGTTTGTGTTCATTTACGCAGTTCTTGCCCGTAGTGGAGTGAAATGATTCTAGAAAAAGCCGTCTATTGTAGTTGCTCTTGTGTCTCTCCAGAATAGTGGCATAGCGCGGATTTAATACTGAGAAACTGACCCTCAGTTTGTTTACCGTTTGTCATCCGCATTTCAAATACCTTTAGCGTGACTGTAATTTTTATCAGTTCCTCTGTATTCTATTGTTTGTTCACTTTATTTGCATTTCGCGGTTTTCACACTATTTATATTTTAGCTCCTTTGTTTTTCCGCGGGTCCCTTGTGGCATTTTTAGTGTATTTAAACCTATCAGCGGTTTATCCATACAACCTGACGAAGACCGTAGATTTGGTCGAAAATTTGTACATAACATTTCAAATAGATCAGATTTCTAGAATCTTATATGGTCTACAAGCTATCGAACTCGATAAGCTTCAACTAGTGCAGAATGCAGCTGCTAGACTTGTTACCAGAACAAATAACAACTCTCACATCTCCCCTGTCTTAACTCTTTCAGCCCCAGCCAGTTTATCAGGACATATTTTCTCCTTACATTTTCTACACAGAATATATTGTTTGATTATGTGAATAAAGCAATTGGTCATAGACATCAAACTATCTATGATGAAAAGCGAAATTCTCCCAACCTGTTTATAAGAAAGCTGTGGAGACAGTTTAGGAGAATTTAGCAAGACACCAATTGTCATGTTTGGGGCTGAAAGGGTTAAAATATGTGAGTGGGCCCCTTGAGAATAAAGCATGGATTGGAGGAAGTTACAATAGCATAAAAGGAGTGCAGAGAGTAATGAGAACAGAAAGCAAGTGTTTGTCCTCACTTCTTGACTGCTCTCATCTTTCTTATCATATGCAGCTTAAGAAAACCTGTTCAAAAAATTGTTGTGTAATATAGACAAACTTCTTAGTATTAATTTTGTGGTTTGCTTTGTGTGTTTTGCCTCAGCTTGAGACCGATGTTGTCTACTTCTGAAGTACAAGGTTCATGAAGTTGTGCAATAAAATCAACCAAGGGTTGACAAAACAATTTGTTGTGCCATAAGGTTGGTAGAAAGCTGGCATTCTGAGTGTTAACCCAGTTTGTCAGAGCATTTGATGATGCCCCAATTAAGGGCTAACTAAGAACATTCATCAGATGCTCCGACAAAGGGGTAACACTTAAAATATCAGCTTTCTTCCAACCTTACAGTGCAGGAAATTGTTTTGTCAACCCTTATTATAATTATGTTTTATCTACCCATTGATGCAGTGTCTAGTTTTCTTCAAAACTATTTACTGAGCATCAGGAAATCATAGTCAGATTCTTTTTCATAGTCTTCATTGTTGGAAATTGAGTCAGCAGTGGAAATAGAGTGGCCTACAGTTTACAAAGTTTCTTTATTTTGCCGGTCAGCAACAGGCATTGTACAACAATTGGACTCAATTTTGGTTTACACCAGGAAATCAACAGAAGATAATAGTTGTCATGGCAACTATTGCTATAGGTATCGCAAAGGACCATGATTTTTGTGAATCATTCAGAGGTTATATAAAATTTATTTTATAATTATGATTATTGTCATTATGAAATAAGTGACTGTCTAATTATAAGTTGTAAAATTGTCATCATGTTTCTTGATACATATTGTGTTTTGGTAAGATAGGAGAATTTACCTTTCATGTTTAGAAAGCGTTTCCAGGGAATCAAGCTGAGCAATTCTACTACATTTTTCAAAATTAACCAACTATTGTATCAGGCTGCAAATATTCTTACACTTGTAACTATATAAAATGCAGATGTCTATAACTTAATATACAATTTAAAAATATTTTTAAATACTTTTATTTTGAAGTATTCCATTAGCTTTAGCACCAGAGGCAACATCGGAAAGCCATAAACCCATTGCATCTTTTCAAGGTTTGTGTATTCTAATTATTTGTGTTGTGAAACAATTTAATTACAAGAACAAAGAGATCCAGCAATCTCCATTTACAGTCTGTGGCTATTTACTGTACCGTAACTTTCATAGTCTGCCTGGGTGAACAGACATGTAGTATTAAATAACTAAATATATGTTAGTGAGCAGGTACGTTATTGAGCTAGCAGGACAATCTAGCATGACTCTGACCACTAATCTAAGGTCCCAGGTTTAATATCCAGCCTTGCGGAAAGTTGAATTATTCCTTGACCTTTTGCCACACCTTCCACTGACAGAGATTTTAAGCCATTAATCTACTCTTTCAATGTTCTAGTAGGGAACATAAAAATTACCCACACTTTTCGTGAAAAGAGTAGGGTAGAATCTCAATGTTGTGATCTGTCACCTAGTATATACTGTCAGTATATATACTGCCTATTCCAACTCCATGGTTGGAGAAAGCATATTCTGGCCTCATGTTCCTAATTAATGGCCCAAGGAGAGGAGAGAGAGAGAGAGATTCCAACTCCAATGTCAAGCATTCTGCAAGGTTGATGATTAGCCATAGTACCTTACTCTATATTCCCATATCACATGGAATTCCATTTTACCCAGTACTGTCTTATATATTATCTGTACAATCATAGAATATTCTACTGGGTAAATTTTGTAGCACTCAAAAATGTTTTAAATTTGTTAATATTTACTTAGTTGTTGAGAAGTTATAATTGTTAACTAATCTAGGGATATTTTTTTTTGTTTTTAGCACATATTGGTCCAATCTACAGTCTCATTTCAACAGACAAATTCCTCATAAGGTATATATACAAATATACTGTACATATAATAAAATAAATATATTGTGTAATGTTTCTAGACCTGTGTATGTGCAGTGGAATATGTGTCATTCACTTGTATTGTACACTTTGAACAACACAAGCCAGTTAAAAGGTGATGGTACAGTTAAGCAGACATGAGAACAGTAAATGTGACGAGGGGTGTAGCCAGCCTCTAGTAGATAATTTTGTATGCTTGGGAGAGATGATGACCCCAGCAAATTGTCAGTAACACATAATAATAATAACTTTATTAGTTTTTAACTCACAAAGAGCTATTACCATTTACATGTACAACTTTCATGAATATAAAATAGGATTAATAAATCATTACTTGTATGAATATTTAATGTATAAAAATATATTAGAGTTAAATTTGATTTACTACGGAATTATGTAGATTTAAAATATCAAAACAATATTTGTCACTTCTTCTTATAAATAACGTATGATCTAATTGTACTGAATTTGACTCATCATGAATACATAATGCCTGATGAACATAATGGACTTCAGTATCAAGTTCCTCAATGAACAAGCTTTAAATTGAAAGAAAGTGAATATTACCTAATTAACTAATGATGATAATATCAGTAGATTAGAAGTAAAAATAGTAAACTCAGTAGCAAAAAATAATATGTACAGTAGTGAAATTAAAGAAAAGAAAGCATACACATAAAACCAATGACAAAGACAGCATAGAAATGGGTTTAAGCCAAAAAGTACCTGTACATGTATGACTGTTCAGTTTCTGACAGTCAAATCTGGTAAAAACATTGGTGATTAATATTATTTTAACAACTATCCCCCGAAGTGGAGGAGACTACTGGTAGATATTCACCAAGCCGCGAAGCGGTGAGGTGAATATCTATTGCTAGGCACCGACACTGAGGGGTATAATTGTTTTAGTATTAACCAAACAGGTGAATAGCACTTTTGAAATTAATGAATTTATTATTTCACAACCTCTTTGTCCATCCATCTCACCTGCGCGTTCACATGTAAAATTCCATGCATGAGTAATTAAACTGAAGTGAATAGCACAGGATATTTGGTGTTTGAAGAACAAATCAGAGCGTGCAAAAAGTGCTATTCACCTGTTTGGTTATATTAATACTAAATAGCGATATTTGGCAACTTATGGCTACACATAGTCACAACTGGTTAAATATAATTTATTAAATTAAATAATACTAACAACTTTTGAATTGTTAACAAATTTTACTTACTAAGTAAATTAAATCCATTTAATATGTTGTACATGTATATGTGTCTTGATTGTTCTGGAAAGAAATTGTATAGAAAATTTACTCTTTTGAAACCATCCCTTTGCATGAGCCCCTCGGCATCACACATGGGAGTCACCATGGACAATTTACTTTCAGTTTTCCCCTTGATAGGTCTTGCTGTGTTACACTGAAGCATGCTTCGAATCTGCGTGGTTGGAAGTGGAGGAGTTGGAAAAAGTTCAGTGACAATACGATTTTTAAAGAATGAGTTTACAGAGGTTGGATTCCCTAAATATGATAGTAATTAAAGAACCGTTTTCACATCATGGAAGAGAATGTTGTAATGTGACTGTTCAAATCTGCCGTTTTAGGGGGTTGCTTGCTAGAGGAGAAAGCAGTAATCAAAGTGTTGTGGAAATCTCTTTCCATCCATAATATTTTCAGCTACTTTACAATTTTTAGTTATTAAGTAATGAAACATCAATCATTAATGTTATGTAATCTGAAATTTCAAAGCCATATTGGCACATTTGATTGTGTTTTTCAGTTCGATATGATGACTGATACTGTATGTACTAGGTCAGAATCCATCTTCACAGTACTGTGAATAATTGAGTGCATACTTCCAGCTCCTGCACCAGCTCCTGGGCATGCGCCAGCTCAGCTTGTGAACTTTTGCATGCATTGAATCAATTAATACTATTGTTTGGAGTTTGACATGTGTCTGCCCCTGTGTCAAATTAGCTGTTCCGCCCTCTGATCACAGTTGACAACATAAACATGCCATGCCCAGGTGGAAACTGTTCTTTAATATACATTAAAACTTTTCACATTATAAATTTGTTTGTGCTCTGCAGTTGAAATGTATGTAATTATACCTCATTTTCAAAATTTAGCACATTGGATGGGTTATCTTAATGTAATGATAAAAAGCTATAGGCTACATTTTATCCTGGATAAATTCACATAGAAGCTAGTATTTTAATATGCTGAGTGCAAAGATAAATTATTAAATTAGTACTTAACGTAATTTGTTTCAGTTCATGTACATTATTATTATTATTATTATTATTATTGGGTCCTTTAATACATGTACATGTAATGATAGAGGAATGGGCCACTCTGAAAGAGCCCGATGCAGTTTATATGGATACTGAATCTGGAAAAATCATTTATAAAATATTATCTAGACAATTTGTTTCACAGGCTGAAAACCTATGTTTTTAACTTTAAATAGACTTTAGTTAGTTTACTAAGGTGTACATATGCTTTGAACAATAAAATTAAAATAAATTTGTACTAAGTACATGTATATATTGTATCATGCATGCTTTCAAGAATTTCTGAACTTACAGTGTAGGTTTCTCCATTCTATGCCAGTTATTATGATCCCCCCTTCCCTTGCCAGTGATGAACAGAATATAATGACTGGACAGGCCTTATAATTAAGACTGCTTGACCTCAGTACCAAAATAATGAATTGAATGAATGAACTTGAACCATTTATTCGAAAGATAATAACAGTTTTTTTGTTTCCCTTTTCAACAGTATTATGACCCAACCTTGGGTAAGTATATGACTGGCTGTACTTGTGCAACTGTTCCAAGACTAAGTATTATATTAAAATAGTTTTAAAAAACTATAGACTACATCAGCAGGTAGGAAACACATATAATAAAATCAAGCGAGGGTTGACGAAAACAATTTTCTGCGCCGTAAATTTGGAAGAAAGCTCAGATGTTTCAATTGTCAGCTTTCTTCCAAATTTATGTCACAGAAAATTGTTTCCATCAACCATCGGTTGATTTTATTATATGTGTTCCAAGACTAATTCAATAACTTCTGAAGAAGTAATTATAATTTTATGAACTTTGCCATGTTTCTGATTTCTAGTAAAGACAATGCATATGAATTATCTTGGTGTAAATTATGAGTTATAATTAATGTTAAATTACAGTCCTTCTTGGTGGGATTAATTGTGGACATTTTTGCCACAGATCATTGTTCTCTACAGTACATACTACATGTACGGTACTGTAGTCCAATGGTTCATGTAAACTTGTACAAAAACCACAAGTGATGTATGATCAGCTACTTGAAAGCATTGCATATATTTATTAACTACATGTGCTACTGCATGTTAATTCAATCAGTGCTTTGCAAAATATAGTAATATTTATCAAATGAATGTGGTTGGTCCATCATTTGGTACATGTATAACTTTGATAATGATGAGATTCCTATTTGCACGTCAAGTAAATAAAGAATAACAGTTATAAACATCAGTTTATAGCACTGTACATGTGCTGTATGCCAGTGTATAGTGTGCTATATATATTCTATAGGAAAAACATAAACTGCAAATCAACTCTCTAAATATAGCTGTGTTAAAGTTCTAAATTAAGTGCATCATGAGGCCAATGGCCTCTTACTTTTTACAGCAGTTGCTTTCAGCAGTCTGTACTTTGAATTGCATATTGAAAAAATATTTCGAGGACCTACAGTATTTGTTATATCCTGCATGCATTCATATGAACATGCTTCATTTGATACCAGTACTTACTACATAATAATTATTGTATACTGTACATCAATTGCTTGTCTTAAGGTTTTATATGACATTTTACACATTTATGGGGCAGCCAAATTGGTGGTTCAAAAAGTTGTTCATTGACTTGAACAGCAGTTCTGAAAATTGTCTGTCTAAACACTTCCAGCCTACCCCTCCCTTCTCTAAATATTGTTTCCTGTTCCTAATTGTGTTGTTTATCTTGTTTTGCAGAAGAAACATACAGAACAGAGGTTGGTAGTGTTTTGCTTTGGAACTGAGTTGTTTATGTCTGCAGTTGGTACATATATATAAACAAATTTTGTCCCATTGTTGTGTATTTGCAATCAGGCTGAACACATTTAATTACTCAAAGAAATCTTCTCACAATAAAATACTGTAACATGACTCTTTATGCCCAGTGAAGGCAACAAAGAAGCCAGGGTAAAACATATAATTATATATCAAATTATGCACTTGTAAATCATCTCACTTCGTTGACTGAACAAATCGCACATACACATCTGAAGAGTTCAGTACATGAAAGAACACAGTGTCATATAAGCAAACTGAACAGAAAATGTTTGACGAAGTACATATTTACAAATAGGAAAACACCTTTTAAAAGTTATTATTCCTTTTGGTCAAATTTATTAATGTTCCAGTTGTTTTGATTTACATACTGTAATTTTTGTAAAAGGTAATTGTTTTAAAAGTTTGGTTGTTATTAAATAATAAAATAAAAAATCTTGAAATTGTCAACACAGCACCTGATGACTATTAGCTTGTTATACATGTATTGTACTGTAGCATGTATATACAATGTTGAATTCTTCACAACAGAGCTCTTTATCTTCATTAAAATTAATTTGAGCAAAGTGATTGTTCTCAGATAGACATTCTTAGCAAGTTTAAATTTGTTCTTATAAAAAGCATGTATTTTACACATGACACCTGCTTTCATAGTTAGTAAATGGGGGGGGGGACCAAATTCATGGGGGACCAAATCTGCTAGGACGTACATGTACACGTACACCAGCATACTTTACTCACATAACTGTCATAGTATAGAAATAGAAAACAAGCCCGCGCGCTCTGTTCAGTTATAAAAGCACGCGTGGATTTTTGAAGTTCACAAAAGAAGTGCAATTGAGAAAACGAGCCGCAGGCG
>JANSTR010111092.1:0-19985 GCA_025434805.1 Antipathozoanthus remengesaui | reverse complement strand
TTGATGAAACAAAACATGTTCCCCTTTCTAGCGGGATAAATAAAACAGAAATTAATCTTAAGCACCCGTCTCACGTTGGTTTTATTTTGTTATCACCCAGAATCTGGATGCCACGTGACCAGACCCAACCAGGGTTTTTCTCTCGGGGAAGGGAAGAGCCTGGGAACGAGGTTGTGGTTCAGCAACACAATTGGCAATTTCCTCATTATTATGAAAGTCATTAGTTCTATAGTAGCCGCAAAATTTATGTCTGAGGGCATATGCAAATTGATATCAGAGTTAGTAAGATGGGGAATATTGCTGACATTTGAGGTTAATTCCAATTTAGGCAAAGATCTGTAGCCATCTATCCGCTCAAAACTAGATTCTTTACATCTGCTACATTTACTGTGGTTGAAGGGCGTGAATTACTTCGACAATAATTCCTTTAAGCTTGTACATTGTATGCAGTAAGTAATATATGATAAATAACAGCACTTGTATACAACCTCTTGTCCACTTTCGAAACGCAATATTAAAATGTACTTGTCCAGATCCTGCTCCATGTTTGCAAGATGAACTTTGCAAATCCCTTCGCATGAAGATCCTGCCGTACATGGTCCAAATGAACTTGAACTTTTGCGCTTTCTTCACCTGAAGACAGTTCTGAAAAGTTCCTTGTTCTTTTGCGTTACGCTTTCCGATATTTAGATCGTATTGCTTGCACAATATCAGATGTCTCTTGTGGTCTTCGTGCGCGCGTATTTGACGGCGTGCTTTATAGATCTCGTCTCGCACATCGCATCTCACAAACATGGCTTGTCCGCGTTGAAACGCAATCCGGCCTTGGCTGGTAAGCAATGGCTTACAGATATATCTTCCTCGTGAATGTCGATTTCAACGGCCTCGCTGATATCAAACACAATTTGGTTAGTATCTTCATCGGGTCTCTCTGGTATACCGGTAAATTCGAGGCATTCGCGACGGATATATTGCTCGTGCTCATTTAGGGCATCTTTCTGAACTTTTACGTCGTTCTTTGGTGTAAGAAGGTTAGCAGTATTTCACTATTGTCGCCTTTCCCTATCGGGCAGATCCCCATACAAACCCCGGACACTTGAAAAAAATGGTCAAATGCCCGGCCCAGCGGGAAATTATAGTTGGCAAATTCCCTGCCTCCCGTTCCTACTATGATAATCAAGTGCTTGGCCCCCAAGCCCATCAGGCCAAAATGTACCAAAATATTATATAGTTATTATTTTGTACTAAACATAACTGTTTCTGCTCAATAGAACTGCATGAAACAACGGCAAAGACAAAGCAAATACACTGTACACTTTTAACTGTCAATGGCCGGCTCTGCCTGACTCATTTTGTATAGCAACAGCCCGGGGTGATGCTCGCGCCTGGAAATTGACTTGCGCATTATTCTCACATTAGAATTAAGGCTGTCGTGAGTGAGTGAAGAAATCCGAAAACAAATTAAGAATTCCAGTTCGATGTGGTAAAATCGAATGGCAAAAGAAACTGCAGAGCAGTAAGGCTGTTCATTGACATTTCAAAGCTGAGTTTCGATTATATTCAATGTTTATTTAATTTACAGAATAACGTGAAACTCATTTGAATTAGAGCTGACAACAAAGCTTTCCAATAAATACGGAAAGTTCAACAAAATAAATTGTACGAAGCTGTATGGATCGAAATCAGTCAGGTCATTCAGCTGTTCAGCTTGGAGAAGTGTTTGGATTGGCGGAATGGATTTATATCCAATTGCCTTTCTTTCAATAGTTAATATCTTAATTAACGTTTTGGCTGAACACAGACAAAATAACAGCAAACATTTAAAACACAAACTTCAGGCTGAACCTGGGGCTTGGCCGATTGTTCTGGCAGTTGCAATGATTTTCAAAATGAAGTGAAGGTCATCGAATGCAAAACAGCACAATACAACACGATGATATGGAAATTATTGTTTATGTCGACATGCAAAATTCTGTGATTAGCTTTCAATCTCGCAACAGTAAACAATTACTGCGAGTAGCATAATTTGAATTTTATGGTCACATGTGGTAACAAAGAGAAGGAACCATTTAATAAAACGAGAGCGCACTACAGTTAGCAATATTTCATATTTTCGTAAATACACGTACACGACAATAAGAGATTGTATAGAAATCTCAATTAATCAAAGGCCGAGTTTTGCATTCTATTATATGTTTTCTAGAACTTTCGTAACCACAATTCACCTTTCCTAGCATTAACAGATACTTAATGTAAAACACAGTTGTCAAAAACAATTCCTAACTTAATGGACAAAAGAAACATTTTAACAAACATTTTGAAGCTCAGAAAATATTAAAAATGTTTAAGAATATCCATTCTTATCAATTCTTATTGCAATGAACGATCTTGAATTTTAGTCTTAGTAAATAAAACCTTTTGAAAAGCTGTACACTGCGTCGGCGCTTAGGTAAAATGTATGATAAAATCAACCAAGCGTAACTGAAAAGACAATTTTACGCGCCGTAAGTTGTGAGAGAAAAGCTGACACTTCGAGCGTTAGCCCTTGGCGGAGCATCACCTTAGGGCGCAGAAAATTGTTTTGTCAAGCCTGGTTTGTTATTGTACCTTTTGTGTTAGTTTCACAAGTTTTTACACTTTAGTTTTTCAGCTGAAGAAGTGCTACAGTATGTATTGCAGCAGACGCTGCTAACTCGATTATTTCAACTAATTAACATTTTTGGTATCGTACAAGTTCAAAAATAAAATGCTTTACAAAAATAATATTTATAGATCTTGGAAACTCTCAATTATTTCCAAAATTTCAATTCCCAAAAGAGTTCTAGATATGGTCATTTTGGCCTTATTGCAAAACCTCAGTGATTAAATTAGGCCAAATGAATGATTTGTGAAAAATCCAACGTAATTAGTTACTACTGAAGATGGGCAAGTTGATTAAAACGAAAAGAATTGATTGAAAACAATCATTAAACTCTTGGCACCCTCTTCATACAAGGTTGCGTGGTTATCGATCATTGGATATTTTAAATGTGGAAACCATCAAAGTATATATTACGTCACTTTTTCAGTCGTATTCTGGTTTATTATTATTATGCCACAATGGTTTCAGTTAATCCACTGGTACAAGTTATTTAGTCAACTAAAATTATGCTAATAGGAACCATAGATTTGGAACACAGAAAGTCTTATCCACTTTCACTGCCTTTGATTCAAACGAAGTCTTGTATGAACTCTGGTTGTTTTATGCCTGTCATTAATGATTCATTCATTTATTCGATCACGAGTCCTGCTGAATTGTCTAAATTTCAGTGGTAGATTCTCGTCAGTACAGCTGATCATAAACTTACTTTTCAGATTCACATTTGACAACTAAAATGTTCTAGATATCACAAAAAAAATGGAGAAACGGAGTATAAAAATAAAGAGTTGGAAACCGATATGAAATAAAAGGGAACATTACCTAATCAGTGACAAGCTTAACGAGATAGCAAATTCGCACAAAGTACTTAGGCATCAAAAGGTAAATTACAATACATTAAGAAAACAGAACCTAGAAAATCGCAAATTGACAGTAATAGAGGTCATAATAATATCAGACTTTCCTTTCTATACTGTCCACGTATAATATTTCAAATATTTTTATATTCCCACTTTTGCCGTCAAGTAAATGATCCGCAGAAAAGATAGCATTACATGCGTATGAAAATCGTGTCAGAATACAATATTTAGAAGACAAAAAGTCGAAATAGGTCAGTCCAGTTACCTTGGAAACTGATGCTATCTCCTCGAATAGTTTTAATAGACTTTAAAGAACGGCGTATTTTAAGAAGTAGAACGCAAGCCACAAAGTTATTGTTATTGTGCAGTTGGTCAAAAGTTGGTTTCTTGCATTGCTGTTATTCTGACGTTTTATCTGTTCAATGGCACACGCAAGATAAATCGTACTTTCGTCTTCAACAGAGCGCCTATTTAACAAATAACAACATTCACACTTGTTTTCCGTTAATTCCAAGAATTATAACCGTGCACGGAGGCGATGTTTCACTTCTGATAGTGCAGTAAGACGATGTTCGCACGAATATTTACTAATGTCACTTTATTTATTAGATATTTCACTTTTAGGCACTCAGCATATATTCCATTTTCAGAAAATGTCATTTTTGACAATATTAATGTAAAGAATAAGGACAGACAAATGAGAAGACCAAGTATGATATGGAAAACAGATGTCATTAGCGGTTTGGAAGTTTTCGTACGTTGTTGACATACAACAAAAGCAAATAACATGTTGAATAAATTAGAAATCAAATTGAATGTTGTGTCTGCGACAATTATATTCATTTTTGGTTGGGAATCTACCTGTATGAATTTGGTGAAATACTTTACTACCTACAGTTATATCAGTTGGCCAGTTTAATAACTAAAAGACAAAGCTGATAGTTAAGGTATTGTACAAAATGTGACACCTTAGGGTGATAGGATTTGTGGGGAATCAGATGTTTGTATATTTAGCAAAATGCGTATTGGTGACATTCAGTTCAAAACATGTTTTAGATCATTTTTATTAACGTCTGCAAATCACAATAAAAGCAGCGGGATAAGTTAAAGAAGTCCAGTATAGTTGGAACTGTATATGACGGAGAAATGTCTTCGGTGTGAACTCATGAGCCGTAAGGATTTTGTGTTGTAGGTGAGTTTTTGATCTCTAACTCAATGGTCGACAAACAGGAAAATTGAATCTTTCCGAACTATACCATTGGTAAACAAGTTGGCTGTATATTGAGATCAGTAGAAAATGTTAATCTTTCTAATATTGCTCAAACAATCCTTTTGTAGTGCAGTTTCGGTATTATTGTCAATGTTGACTGGAAATTCATGAAAATATTAAACCCTAAAATGTTGAGATAAAAAAAATTGTTATTCGTTTTCTTCGCTTCTTAACTTATTTTAACAATAATGTTTGAATGAAAAGATTTTTATGTTTAACACTTGTCCACATTTAATCGAGAATCGGTTAAAATCCATAAAATAGTTGGATCTTTCGCATCCACTATAAGAAACAGTTCGAAATTTCATTAACAAAGCGGATTTCTTTCTTGTCAAGGGAAATCAACGCGTTCTAATTTATTGCCAAACCATCTACTGTTTTGTTAGACCGAAAAAGGAAAATAAATGGCGCAGCTCATATACTGAAATGGCTACATTTAAAATCAAAATTTCAGTACTCAAACGTAGCTCTACAAATTTCAAATGATATCTTGCATTATGGAAATCTGCATGACAATGTTTCGGTAGAAAACCAGCGAATCTTGCATACAATTTTGTGATTTTTTTTTCTTAATATAATTTCAGTTTGACTAATTTACATTTCAAGACCTGACGTTTCCTTGGAGACGATTGTTCGTCGCGGTTTCTGTTGACGGCTAGATACAAGAGAGATAGCGTCGGAAAAAAGGTTTTTAGAATTGTTATAGTTTTGTGTATACATGATCTTCAAAATAATGACTTTTTAATGCATAAGAGCTTGATATCCTGGAATGGTACACCACTACAATATGTTATAACTATTAGCTGCTCAGAGACATCTGATTGATTTCATAGAGTGGTGCAAAGACAATGATTAAGAGCTTAATACCTTAAGACTGTGTCATCTTAATTTATGTCAACCGAAATGTGATATTTACAAGAATTGTTTTGAACACAAGACTTCTGCGAATTATGGTGTGCCCAATAGTTTTGCATTTCTTTATGTATTTTGATGTATTCAGAGTTTCTTATCTTATAAATATTATTTCAGTTTTGTGTCGGAAAGTCAATCATTAATTTCTACAGCAGTATTTTCGACTTAGTTCACGAAATGAGCTGTGTGAAGAGTAGATGGGATACTTACAAAATGTCATATTCTCTCTAGTTTCAACACTAATAGTTGCCATATTTATTAGAAATACAGGAAATTTTGTAACCAACCCGTAAGAGTGTCTAGTTATTGTTGTGACCTCTAATTTTGGCTAAATACTCTTTGTGTGCATCCAGGTTACCAAGGGCACACAACCCGTGTCTTCAACAAAAGGTTTCATTGTGGTTTTATCTCTTCGAAATGGCAGCAAACCATCAAACCAGCCGACTCTCTTTCTAAACAAAATAACTTCGCCCGCCAGTGTTATTGATATATGTAAGTATTTACCTTTGATGTATAAAACGAGAAGATCTACTCTATTACCGGACAGTATGTGCTTCTCAAATATAAAGCTGTTGTTTCTAATCAGCCTTGTAGACTATCTGCAGGGGGGTCTGCAGCAAGCAGAATCTAAAACAACCAAAATCTTCTGTAAAATATCCTGCAGCATTTAAAATCGCACTGTTACTGCCCAATGGAGTTGCATTTATGTTTCGAATTATAAAAGTTAACCGCGTCTCCACTATAAACGACAGATTCATCCAGTAGGACCACAGTTGTGCTTAACTTGCTAAGAATTGCCGCAATCTTGTCAGAAGTTTATTTCTATATGACGAACTCTCTCCTCTAAGATAGTTGTGTGTTATTTTCTTAGTATTGCGTATTGCCATTATAAACACGCCTGCAGAAATATCAAAGTATTAATTTTTACCATGTCAATGTTATGCTCTTTTCTAAATATTCAGTCGCCTCGTACTTGACCAACCAAGATGAAGTTTTGGTTGACAATAACAACATCTTCCCCATTATACAAACAAAAAATTTGCAAGTATAGAAAACATATCAAGCACTTTGTCTGAGATTCATTCAGTCAGTATCTTCGAAAGCATGAGGATATCAAAGACTAAGTCTAAGATGATGCACACTGACTCAGTTAGCAACAAACAACAGTTTTCAAACCCCATGGCGACTGGTACTCAAATTGGCTGTCGTTTTAGCTCTTCACTTACGGTCCCCCCACTTACTAACGATATAAGAACCTTTTTTCGAAAGTTTAGAATAAATGAGGTACTACATATACAGTGGCTAGAGTTAGTAGAGTATTTTTCCAATCGAGATGCGATAGTTACGATGTGAGTAACGAAACAGAAAGTTCTGTTACCAACACCATGAGAGGAAATTCATCATCGAATAACGCAAATTCGGCATTGTGTACTAAGAAGTAACTGCAACTTGAAGGCAACCCAAAATGCACACTTTTACCTATGTTAGTCTTTAGCTATTGAATAAAAGCATTCAAGCGCACGAAAATGATTGAAACAAAAGGCTGGACCAACTGCTGACATGCTGGGGTTGGAGCGTATCGATGTCGCAAATTTTTTGAAACCAAGAACAAAGAAAACACCACACAAGGCAAAACTGATCTGAATTTATTTTGCACTACTTCTAGCTGTCACTTGGAGATCATTCAAGGATTTTTTCATAAGACCGCCAACAAACAATTGCATCTACTCGAAGTGCTTGATGACAATGTAACCACGGAACCAGAATCTAATTTCAATACCTTAAGAAGGGCTTCCAAAGTAAGATTTGTAGGAAATAATACAGACAAAAATGATTCCTATCGGCTAAAATTCTTGTGAAACACGAAGAATTGTAAGACCTCCAAGTAACCATTTATAGAAATCAATTGATTTAGGTGCATGCGCACTTAACCAAGAAAGTGCAAGACAGACTGTGCGTTCGTCTGCATTACGTGGCAAATAAACTTATGATAGAATATGGCTTTAAAATATACCAATTAAAGGCCAATGAAACAAAATTCCCAACAACATTAATTCTAAAAGTTCTACGGTATAGTCAATAATACACTTATTATTACATGGCTGATTTGTTTCGCGCGCTGTGATTGGTCAATTTCAGGTCCCTTAGTTGCGGTACGGACCTTGAGCTCTCAAGCGGCCGCTATTTTCAAATTTTATTTATATTTTTCAATAAAGCCATCTAATAAATATCTTATCAGTCTCGTTTTCTCGGTCGCACCGTAAGTTTATATGGATCCTTACTTTTTCCTTCCCATTCATTATGGCCCTCCGGTCGCGCTTGGGCCATAAAAGGAAGGAAAACTCTTTTCTTGTTTATGTCAAAATTGTTTGTTAGAATTGATAAAGTTATTTAAAAAGATTTTAAGTAAGTAATGGTTAATTTTTTATAAAATCTAATGACTGAAGTTCATGCCAAGTGATATATTAAGGTTGTCTAGAAAATTACCGCTTGCACGGAAACAATTAAAGAAAATCTTCATGAAACACAAAGTTTCAATTATTGAAATTGCCAAGTCTCCGCTTCATATCGCTTATTCTCTAAAATTCACAATATACATAGATCTTTATAAGTTAATTAAGCCTTTCTAAGTTTTAATAAATTATAAGTTGGTTGTATAGAGATGGTTCAAATGATCCCATTGATTAATAATCTGTAGCTAAGCTAAAAGAGAAAAATAATTGTATGTCGGCTGTGGTTAAATCGTATCGTTGTTTCTCAGTCAAAAATCGAAGGAGATCGGTTTTTCTTCTAAAAACGCTTTGTAAGTTCAATAATTTAGGATCTAGAAAAAACATTTTGTCTTTCTCATGTTGCTTTGACAAGAGTGTAATCGATATTGATTGGCAGATCTGGTGTTGTAGGAATGTCTTGGTCTTAGTTTGTTAGGAAAATGAATGAGAATAGAATGGGATACATTGTCATGCTAAATGTGTTTATTGCCATAGAAGTCCAAAGTTCGATTTGCGAAAGAGTGGAGAAGATTGAGTGCATTTGTTATACTCGCATCATTCTCATCGGTAGGGTAAGCAAACTGTGTAGGGTAAGCAAACTGTATAGATTAAGTAAACTGTGTAGAGTAAGCAAACTGTGTAGGGTAAGCAAACTGTATAGATTAAGCAAACTGTGTAGAGTAAGCAAACTGTGTAGGGTAAGCAAACTGTGTAGGGTAAGCAAACTGTGTAGAGTAAGGCGGAATTTCCCCCCCCCAGATGAATATAAATAGGTAAAGAAATATTAAGAAAGAGAAAGGCATAACCCATACGCCCTCACCCTATCAAGCTTACTGCTCTCTCTGACCAAAAAATTAAGATCAAACTACATTGCAGTAACTAGAAGTTATAGCAATAGGCCAAGGTATAGTAGAGCTCCTAAACAGGAAAGGAGGGTTGCTGGACCCCGCCCCCTCCCCGCATTCTCCTCTAGCTGAAAACGTACTTCAAGTTCTAAAATAAGATATTAATTCTAAATGATAATGATATTGTCTAAAATATATATAACTAACATTTTAGAAACTTTTATAAAGAAAATATAACTGACATTTTAGAAACTTTTACCAATTTTATCCATCTTACCGTTTTAATGCTTTTAGCATTTTAACTTTTTTAAACATTTTATATATATATACACATACATACATACTTATTAATTTAACTTGCGAAATTCATCCCTGCTATTCATCGCTTCGCGATTCGTGCAATATTATTTTTATCGTGAAATTTAACATATATATATATATATGTTTCTGTTTCAATTGTAGGCATTCTTCTTGTGTGAAGCGTAATACTTTACTTGGATTGACTTTTGCTAACCTGGTAAGTTAAAGCGAGCGCGCGAAAGCCATTTCAGTGCTTTGACAACCGACTGGTGAGCCATAACTTTTGGCGGGAAAGTTTGAGGGTGCGCGCGCGCGACTCAAGTTAAGTGCAATTCCATGCTGAATACGCACTAGTGCAATTACACGTTAAATACTTCCTCCTCAACTGGTCGATTAGCCAATCAGCTTGCGTGGTTCACCCCTGATTGCGATTCTTCTTGAAACCAAAATTCTGTGATGTATCACGCTCCTCTTGAAATCTTTTGTTTCCTTTATTCACGTGGCAGAAAAATCCGAAAAATAAGGTAGATCAAAGAAGAGCAATGTTCCCTCCTTTTTGATTTCATTTTATAATCTGCTGTCATGTTCTTTGAAACTATCTAAATATCTTAACCCCTCTCTTACACTCCAGTCTCACATTACCCATGTCTACTAGGTAACTATTCATTTATTTTCTACGTACCACTCCTTGCTGCTGCGGTATTTGCCTGGGCCTGAGCCTGGGCCTGGGCCGAGTAGGCTGAATTCTGGGCTGCGGCTGAGTAATATGATTGGGTGGCGTCCTGACTCTGTGATACCGCTGTTTGGGTAGCAGCGGCTGCCGCGGGCTGTTGGTCCTGGTAGCTGCTTTGAGCAGGGCTGGCGCTTGATTGAGCAGAGGTGTCTGCTTGTGCTGCCTGGTACGCAGCTGTTGTTTGTGAGGCCGAGGAAGCCTGGGACGAAGCTGGTGACTGTGAGGCAGTGGAATCAGCCTGGATGGCCTGGGGCGCAGCTGGTGATTGTGCAGATGAAGCCTGCGGCTGATCTGCATAGCTCTGCTGTGAGGGCTGTGATTCAGCTGAATAAGGAGCTGGTTGGTCCTGTTGAGCTTGTTGAGCTGGCTCAGCCGGTTGGGCTTGTTGAGCTTGTTCAACCGGTTGAGTTTGCTGAGCTGGTTGAGCCGATTCAGTTGGTTGAGCTGGTTGAGTTTGTTGGGCTGGTTCAGCTGGCTTTGCTTCTTCAGCTGATGCTATAGTAAAAGCATAGTTAATATACGAATATAGCGAAGAAACAAAACAGGCAAACATATATCAATCAATGTATGTTGTTCAGTAGTATAAAGGAAGAATAAATGGTTATCAGAAAAAATTGGTATATGCACCGAGCGGGAATCGAACCCACGTCTACCTGTATTCTAGTCAGGTGTGCTAACCACTACACCATCAGGGACCACCACGCTGGCAACGTAGCAATCTCACAGGCAAAGCCTATGATAACGTTACCAATAATATACCTCAATAAGCTTGCTCTAATAATCAACTTTATAGTAATCTATATAGACGATGAATCGTGCGACTGGAGCGCCGTAGCCTCATGCGGTAGGTCAGGAATTAAATCCTAACCGGACCAACACTCGGGGCATTACAGATACCAAAGGAGAGGGTGTTGAATTTGTCCTAACATATGTAAATTCTTATACCTACAAAGTCTCCTCCACAGAAAATCTGGAGGGCAACTATTGCAGCAACGAAGCCGTGAAATTGACGCAGCTGACCAACCAAAACATTGTGCGGAAAAATTTGAGAGTGCGCGCGCGCCAGATTGAGTGCAATTCCACGATAAGTATTTCATCATCAATTGGCTGATCAGTCAATCGGCTTGCGTGATTCATCTCTGCTATACGATTGCACTCGCAATCACTTCCATCGCATCTCAAATAAAGACGTTAAACCGCATGCAAAGGCCCTGTGAGAGCTTTGTCAATTTGTTTGTGAGACCCGTCTAAAGGCTCTCCGTCCACCTTCGGAGTGTAGTAAAAGCGATAAACAAAAGTGAACTAAAAAATGAACTAAACGAACTAGGAGCATAATGTAGCTTCCAATACTTTATATAAGGTAAATTTTGTTGGTCTTTGATCTATCAATCTCTAGCTAATATATGCAAACTCTTACTCTGTTCTTTGGCTGCAGGCGTGTCGAGGGAAGCTACCTTTCCCCGTTGAACTGTCAAAGTCTCTTTGTTGTTACCCTCTATCACCTCCACCTGCAAGAGAAAAACAACAACAGGTCATCTTTTCGTACATGCCAACCCGTCAGAGCTCAACATCTGGAGGTGGACTGCAAAAATCTGCAAAAATCTGCAAGTTTTTTTTAAATTAATTGTTAATTAAATTACCTGTTACACTACTGCTGCAGTAACTAAGTAGAAACTATCTGTGTCTGCTTTGTTATATGCAGCAGTTGCTACCTTTGCAAAAGTTAGGTGTTCATTTGTAGCTAGGTGTCCAGGCGCCCTAAAATGACAGTTTAATTGCTAAAATGTTTGACAATGTTCCATCAACCATGAACGGTTACGATTGTCAGTATTGTTCTTGCGGACAAAGCTAAAAAATCCTTGGGATTTTGAGACTTTGCTGGAAGGCTGGGCGTAAACCGAAAACACTGAGAGTCTGTCAGGTCTGTGAGAACAAACCAAGCGAGAGAAATATCTGGTTCTCAATCCTTTAACTAAACGAACAACAGATCTATCAAACCTTTGGCTTGTCGCTGTACTTTGATCCTTTCTTTGGCACATCAATCTCAATATTCTCAATCATTGGTTTGGTGATGTTCTGCTTCAACAGGATCAGCGGCATTTTGCTGCCTGGCTTCAAAATTCGAATTTCCTGAGTCTGTGGTACGCCATTCTTAAGCAGCGGTTTCACCTTGATGGAGTATTTGGCTTTGAGAGGGTGGTCGCTCTGCTCAGGAGCAACAAGTTCAGACTCGATTTTATCTCCATCTTCCATCTCTTTTACCTGGCTAGGCTGGATTGTTTTCACATCAGCATTCTCGCTCGCTTTAAAAGAAAAATAAATTAATTGATATACAATATTTAATGTTACTTGGCTGCTATCATAAAAACTTAAACAATTGGCGTTTGTATAACTCGAAATTTTATGATAATGAACTAGAAGTAACCGAAGTTAGGAAATGCGGGTTAAACAACTGCAGAACAATTCGTGTGAGTTGTTTTTGTAAGTATAATCTCTCTTTTTCATATTTTGAATGCTCGCACGAGTAAATGCCCCCTTCTTCTGTTGAAGACACGCATATTCAGTAAAATCACTGGGAGCTTTGCACGTGATTGCACCTTTCGTGTCATGCGCTAGGTCACGCGTGCGCATTCTTTGCATTGTCATAGAAGATTTTTTCGCCAAATTTTGGAAGATACCTCCGTCTCTAAATCTAGCGGCGCACGCACAGACCATACTTGTCACCAAATTAGGTTGCGGCTCTTCTTGAGCTCGCAATGAAATATTATAAAAACCATTGTGCCATGGGATAAGTAAGCAATGTAATGCAGAGGTGTAAATACAGAGATGTAATAGTTTAGGATTTTGTGACTACATCGCTTTTATCGTGCACTCATGCCATTCTATAGATGTATCATTGCCGTATCGTTTGAATGTTACCATTTTCACCTTGTTAAATCGTTTTATCTCAATATTAAATTTTAAGTTTTATTCATGTCAGAGAGTAAAAAAAAAGTTACACACCCAGGAAATGATATATCGCCGAAATAACAAGACACTACTATGCTTAACATGACTTACCTTATTGTGAATTGTAAGGAGAGAAGTACTGTATAAGTGTATTTGTCAAACTATGATGTACAAGGTACGATGTGTTGTGCATTACCTGTGATTAGTCATGTACAATATGTGAGGTGTGCCATAATTATGATGTAATATGTCATATGTGGCATATATTAAGGATGTTACGCGCGCTTCGCGCTTGGGCCATAAGTGGGAAAAAACTCGGATCCGTAACTTACGGTACGGACCTCGCACTCGATTAATAAGTGGTACGTATCCAATCAATTCTGGTAATAGGACAGTTCCAAATTTGGCTTCAGTTTGCCAAGCAATAAGGGGTCGTCGGAAAATGTAACTTCTGGCGATTGAGTGAATGAAATGAAAGAATCAGACAGAGATAATTAAGGAGCACAGCAACTCTAGGTCTGCTCAGCTACTGACCCACTCACCTTTTTCTGACAATTATTATAGATAACTGTCGAATGGAACTTGAAATCCAACATATGGGTATTAATTATGCTACTGTCCTTCCCCTATCTGGGTATTAATTGGGCTTCTGTCCCCTCCCCAGTCTGGAATCATTAAGGCTACTGTCCCCTTCCCCATCAGTATGGTTACAGTTATATAGTGTAAGTTACAGATTATATATGTATAGATAGGGAGTTTAAGAAAAGCCTTTACAGACGGCTAAAGAATAAAGTGCATAGTTTACAATAATTTTGAATAAATTACATATTAATTATAATTGCAACTTGGAATAATGACAAGTCACTATAATTGCTGTAAATACTTGCGCGAGCAGAGACACTGCACTTCACCGGTGGTGATTTAGAGTCTACGGATGTGTCATGGGAGCTCAGATAAATTGATGGGGAGTGATGGTGAATGATGCCGAATGATGCCGAATGAGTGTGACATTAGAATAGCCCTTTAAATTGGCTGAGGAAGCCCCCTGACTAAGTCTTTTTTCGAAAGTTTTTCTGATCCCTCGTTCTCATTTCCCGATTCCGTCAGAGGGGAAGAAAAGAGATTGTGGGGTGGGGGTAATACAAAGTATCTGTGGGGTCTTCCACTGACTCATTCTAAGATTTGACAGTTGACCTGTCCTAGGCCCTGATCTGTCGTTCGCTTTAAAGAGAAGACTGGGAATCAATAAAGAACCCTGAGAACCAGGGTAACTGATTACGGCGTGGGAACGAGTCAGGATGGCTCTTAGCCGGAGTAAATTACGGCCTGGGGACAAGTGGGGAACCTGCTAACCGGGTACAGCTTTTTATTTAATACGAGAAAAGAACAACTGAAGTTGCCGCTTTGTCTGCTAGAGGAAACAGTACTGACTACCCAAAAATGAGCTGTTTTTCTTGTGTACGTGCCAAGCATCACATAACCCGAGTACTTGATGTGGTCATTAAGTTGTTCCGGATTGGAAAACTCAAAGAACAATAAATAAGAGAGTGCTGATTACCTGAAATATCAAACAGGCTAATATAAAAATGCCAGGAAGTCGCGTGGTTCTGAATTCAACATTTGAAGAGGGCACAGCCAACCTACTGACTTAGCCATTTGTAATTATACACTGGCAGAAAAATATTTAGTAAGATACAATAAATAAATGAATGAATTCAAAATGAATATTTAGAAAATATTGTGACAAGAAGACTTTTATCTTAGACTGAAACAGCTGCTTCACGAAGTTTTGTTCAATGTGTTCTTCAATTGAATTTTCATTTTTGGCCCTTGGACAAACTAAAATTTAATATAGAATTCTCCGGTCATAAAAAATAGCAAAATGAGGCATAAAACACAATTTTATAACTTGTTTTATGACTTATTTTACAATAAAATTTAATAGCATCGTTGAACCTCGGTAACTCGGATTGTCTGGGGACTATTTGAAATCACTTGGATTTATCGGAGTTTTGAAAAAAAAGACCAGAAACACTTGATTCTTATAGTGTTTTGTTATGCTGAGGTTTCTGGAAACGTAAGAGAAAAAAAGGGAAGAACAGCTAAAACTGTTTGTTTACGGACATATAAACGTGTATTGGCGACAAAGATCAATTTGTAATAATATATAAATGAGATTAAATATACGTCATCTTCCGGTGCAAGATACATACCTCTTATTAGCCGAGTGCGAGGTCCGTACGGTAAGTTATGCTCCGAGTTTTTTCTTTCCTGTTTATGGCCAAAGCGTTAGGGCCATAAAAATTGGGAAGGAAAGAACGAGGATCCATAACTTACCGTACGGACCGAGCAAACGAGGCTAATAAGATATTTATTATATGGAGCCCTTTGTTATAAAACATGTAGGAAAACATTGTAAACGACGGCCGCTCGAGAGCTCGAGGTCCGTACGGCAACTTACGGACCTGAAATTGATCAATCACAGCGCGCGAAATCGACCAGCCATATAATAATATAGCTTAGTACTGAGAAACGTACAATGGTCTATCACAAAATCGCGCGTTCTGATTGGCTACTCTACTATGGTCTAATTGTGGTAGACCATGGCAGCGAAACAAAACAATATGGCGGATCAAGTCGTTCAACTTCGTTTTGCTGTGGTTTTCAAAAGATTTAATTGACAACCTACTGGACATTTCTGTTCCTGAGAAAACAAAGAAAGCAACAAAATATGAAGCGAAGATATTTAATGGTAAGAATGCGTTAAAAAGAAAGAAAAGCGTCCAAAAGTTTCCATTTTAATTCATTCATCCGCGGATCAGAATAAAAACTGTTTCAATTCGTTTCTTTACAAGTTAGTTTTGAAAGGCCTTTTTTTTATCTCCAGAATGGTTTAAAAGGTTTCTACTAAAACAGTTAGACCTCTCGGCCTCATGAACAATTGACTCGTAGTCCATTCGTCTGCGAGGTCTAATTGTTAATTATCCGACCTGAAATGGACCAATCACAGCGTGCGAAATCAGTTAGCCATACATAATATAGTTTAAGCAGAATCTCATAACCCTTGTCTTATGAGCTTCGGGTTTAAGATATAACATTGTTATAGAAATGCTTAAAACGATTTATAGATATTTGCGTAAACACGAATTCTATTTTTCCTTACCAATTCGGGACAATTTTTCCACTTGACATCTCAAACAACTGCAATCATCGGGAGAAAAACAGGTTTTGTTCAAGTTTTTCCTTTGTTTTGAAACAACCCCTTACAATTCATAAGAATCGATCTAATAAATACTTATTCCTTTTCAGGAAAAGGTAGTAAAGACAAAAAACAAAGTTGCAACAAAACTCGTTATTGTGTGGGAGAACCGATTTCTTGAGTCTGCAAGACTTTGTACAGAAAAGATCCCAGGTAAAAGACAGTTTGTGATTTTAATGATACAATACCATGTTTTAAGTCATTCCATCAAAATACAGGTTCACTTAGATTTTTTTTAACTTTTGTCTGTTTGTAAATTGTCATGAAAGTATTTCAGAAATAAAATTGAATAGAAATGGGAGTCCCCAGTCTTGTTTATGAATAAGGTGGATCTGAATTCTGCTAATTTATGCATTTTGTGACTAAATTTGCCAGAAGCTTTCCAGATCCATATTGTTCCATATTTCAGCCACAATCAACAAAACTAACACATTGATAACTTACCAGCCGAGATTTTATGTCAGCCTTGACTTAAACGTCGCAAAAACATATTGTGAAGTCATATTTGCTTAATTTTTTTTTATGTTTTGTTGCAAAAGTATTGTATGATGTTAGCTTTCTGGAAAGAAATTCAGCTTCATTTTTCCAGCTTTTTTAAACATTTTAGTCAGTTGTAACACATAGAATTTCCTAATAGTTTCACTGTTGTTGGAAAACAACACCTTTAAACAGAATATGAAAACAAAAAAGGAAGGTCAACAGACATTAGAAAGATACTGCTCAAAATATGACAAAATAAGAGCTTCTCTGCTCAATTTCCGCGGAGAGACTGGGTCGAGTTTTACAAAAGTTTACTTAAATGACACAAATAAAAATATTTCCCATACATTGTAGTATAAATCGATTTAACAGTGAAATACAGAGTTGTAAACAATAAAATATCTCTTGATTTGGCTAACATGCATAGAAAGGCTGCGCACTGCATCTAAGAGGAATGACCTTAATTCTCAAAAGCAATGTGAAACAAATTCTTTGAAGTACCTGTATACCTCGTGATTCCCTTTTAGTATGAGACAAAACGGCTCCTTCTTCCAACCCGATCACCTATACGGTTCTGACTCATTATTTCCAAAGCTTTTGTAAAATGATAATAAAATGATAGTAATTTTGCCATCCGTCTTGTTCGTCCCAATTAAGCCTTGTAACATAGTGCTGTTTAAAGTGAATGTTGTCATTCATCCAGGTTCAGTTGTAGTAGGAATTTTTAGATCGTTTTCTGGAATTTGAATCGTACTTTCTGAAAAGATGTTTTGACCGAAATCATCGGTCTTCATCAGTGAAGCTTCGTCAGTGAACCGTCACGTGACAAACGTCGAGGAACGGAGGAGAGGACCCGGTCCCAAGTGCGTGACAGCGAGAACCGGAGCCCCCCCCTTTCTGTTCACGGTCGGGTTCTCCACCCTTTTCCATATTGCTTCCTTTATCCCCCTCCTTCGCCAATCGCGTTCTTTATCAAGGATCTTTACTTCCCTCGAATCCAACACGTGTCCCGCGTACTTCAGATGACAATAAACTGCTGAATTTTGAGCAGGATTGGTGCTGTTTAGTGCGGTTTAGTATGAGTTGTACATGTGTACACCTGCGTTGACAACAATCATATTTTTTGCATTCTCAGGATGTTATGCCCCCAGTGGATTCCATTCAGAGAAGCCCGTTCTTTGTGGTCTGAAGAAAGACAACAAAATCTTGTCGTTGTTTAAAGAAAACAGTCGTGGAGTGCGCGAAGAGTTGGAGAACGTGGAAGTGAGGCTGTACGAAGCTGGTATGTACGTGTTTGGCCTGCACAGTGACACACATGAGTTTGTGACAGACGAGTTATGGGCAGCCTTTTACCAGATGATGTTGCAGCGGAGACTTGTCCCCACTATTATTTTATCAAATATTAGCCCCGCCTATGAGTGGATCAAGCAATTTGTTAAGCCAGGTGAGCAATTTAAAATATATTGTTAACTGACACATCTGATAGAATACGTGTTATACAGTTAATTTCATGCGGTATTTTTTCGTCCAGGTCCTCGAGTTTTGGACGTGTTGGACTATTTTCTCAGCAATTTTTCAAAGTTTGGCTCCCTGTGCTCTGATTTCATTCATTGCATGTGTAGACTAAACAACGCTAAATATTTCAGCACATAGTCCACACGCCCTGATAATAATACAGAGATTGTCTATGCTTTGGCACAAATGCTGCCTACCCCTGTCTTGGTAAAAAAGGTAAAGGTAATTTGTTTTACTTCGATAACGCGGGGAGTGGTTGCCCAAATCTCCCGAGCCAAGGGCTCTTGTATAAAGCACTTGATGTGCGCCCTTTATCCCCCCCTCCTCTGTCAATGCTCCGCTTTACCGGTATTTAAAGCTCCAGCCACACGAATCAGAGGAAAGCCGAAACAGACATTGAGATCACCGAGAATCGAACTGGGGACCTCTAGCACAGTAGGCAGCGCACTAACCAACTACGCTACGCCTGCTCCTTGGTGACTTGAAAATGTGTGGCTGCCAGTATTGATACTGTGTTGTTTGTCACTCTCAGATCCTGGTCCACCGGAGCCCTCCGGACTGATTTCTTACAAGTCTATTGTCCCCCCTGAGGAGGATGATGCCATTGATCATGATCCCAAGCTGATCAAGTCTGTAATGAACTTTAACCGGGAACTGAGAGAGTTCGTGACTTTAACAGGAGAGAAAGTGGTAACATTTAAGTTCTCCGATCTTCAGGTGATTCATAGTGTGATTTTCGTAAGGTAAAACTAAAACTTTGGCCAAATAGACTCGCAAGTTGATGTAAGTGAACAAATGCCAGTTTAAGCGCTATGATATCGTCCCTAGGTGCCCCTTTAGCATTCTGAGAACAAAGAAAACGAGATCTGGAAACAAGTTTAGTTTTGAAAACTTTGTTTTGCTAGCCAAACGCATTTGTTAGTTCAAAGCTAGACACAACAAAGAAATCTGTATCAGTTTGCGTCCATGTTGTCATGGGCGAAGATGTGTTTATCATAAAATTAAGTACGAGTGTTTACATATTAGTGTGTGATCAATTACTTTATTCTTATAACCAAACAGCACATTCTGTGTGGATAATGCAAGGAGAATATACATATGTGTAACCCTCGTGTTTCTTGTTTATGAATTCTTTAGACTGTGAAAGAGATAGAGGACAGACAAGAAAGAATGCGTCACCTGACAAAGAAAGTTAGAGATAATGTAATGAGCCTTCTAGGAGAGAACTCCGTGATTGGCACCGTAACAGAGGAACCGCAAAGAAAAGTTTTGGTGCAGAGACTAAGTTATGCTATCAATAAGACAGTTAGAAACTACATCCTGGATGACAAAAAACCCACTACTGAATTTGTGATTGACAAGATCGACATGAAGAAACTTCACCAGGGCTTTCCAGATGCCATTTGTAATGTTGGTGTTAAGATCTACTCGGAGATCATCACAGAAGCAATGTCGAGATTGTTATGAAAAGTGTCGAGACATTTAATTTAAGTTAAGGGACTCTCTCACATACTGTGACGTATTTCTGCCGTGTGCTAGCTAGTTATTCATCTACCATACTAGTGGTAGGCCCCGAAGTGCCAAATCTGTTGGCATACAGGGGAGGGAGGGGGGGGGGGGTGAACCGGTAAAAGTAACCCAATGATTTGATAAATTAATACAGCGTGGGCCATATTGGTGTTTTCATACAATTTTGAAATGCATAAATAAATATTTGCATATAAAAATATAC
>JANSTR010111091.1:0-33895 GCA_025434805.1 Antipathozoanthus remengesaui | reverse complement strand
CCACTGTCAATGCAATTGTCTTCCAATTCGAGAATATTGAAGAGGATCCATCTAATTTTCTCTTTAAATTTTATTTTGGTTGCATCCGGCGAAGCTTTGTTGGTAGCTGGAGATCATTCCACAGTCGCGCACCAACTCTGGAGAATGAATTTCGTTTGATCTCAAGCCTTGACTTTTTTTTGGTGTCCAGTAAACAAAGGGGATTCCTGGTTGTTTAGCCAAGCGTGGTTATTCGGAAAGCCCTCGTCCGACTTACCATGTAAAAAGCTCTCTGTAAACGCAGTGTAAAATGCAATGTGAGAGGAAAATAAAATTGTTGCGTCTGTAGTGTTGAGGGTGATACAATGACTTGATTTGTTCAGTAGAGAGAACAAACTTTCTGTGACATTATAGGAATATATAATGCAGTTATCTTACTAGTATTTACGGCACCATGATGAAATAAAACCATCAACTATAAACACTTATAAAACTTTAATGTACAAAGAATGTATGTTTCTGTAATGTTGTATATATGATTTATAAATACGTTCGGAGCGAGGTGCGGGCTCTGCGAGATTATCTCTTGATATTTACAAACTTTGAATTCTATAAAACAAAACGTGAATCAAAATTTTTACATGTTCACCTTTTGGTACGAAACATATACAAGAACCTATTTAAAAATCGCATTTGCATCACATACCTATTGCATAGCTAATTATCACATCTACCTCCCTTCGCGATCACATATTCAGTAGCCAGTATAAAATATGGAGGATTCATTGCTGCATTTTGTGCATCCGGTTTGGTAAAGAGTCAGGTGCGGTTTTCCCTGTTAACGGCGGTTTCTGTAACTCAGTGGGGGCTGTGAACCCTATCAATATTGACTCAAGGTTGGTTGGCAGACAAATTAATGTTGGTTTAGTGTTGGAAGAGATTTGTTAACAGGGAAAATGTTTGACTTTTAAAATGAGCTCACTGAACTACCCTGGGTACCGGAGGCAAACAAGCTAGATATATGAGAAAATAAATATACAACTCGTCGAAATGAAATGAGCGGAGACGCCTTCAGGCGTCACGCTCGCCGTTGCCATATATTTGTATTTATTTTAGGAGCGAGTTGCCTCTGGCAGCCAGGGTAGTCCGGTTGGGTTCCACGGAAGACGCTTGACCAGGTGTAACGAACCCCAGGCGAACATTTGATTACTGTGGGCGTATGGGAAAATATAGCTCTTCTAATCGTGAATATAAAAAAGATTAATTTCAAAACACCTGAACGCGCCCAGATATAGTTTGTTTCAGTGACTCAGTAAAGTTTCAGATTTGCACACAGCCACAGGCGCACAACGCCACTCGTTATCATTCTCAACAGTATCGCCGAATCTAAAGCCAATACATCAGTATCGCGCCTAATAACGTTATTATCACGCCAAATAACGATACTGCGTGCTCAATAACTACTTTCAGGTCTAACAACACCGTTATTAGGTCCACTGACACAAATATCACGCGCAAATATCACGATGGCAACTTTGGTGATGATTTGTAACCATTGTTAGAAGTATTTCTATGTTTTCTTCGGCATTCTTACTACACCGAGTAGCATCACTGCCGAAGCGGAAACGTCTGCAGAAACAATAACTTACGGAACAGTTTAGGTTCGGTTTTGTCTTTGTTGAAGTGCAGGTTATCGATTTTGTCTTACAATGTCATTATGTTATCTCTTGGAACGAGCGCGACTGGATCCCGACGACGAGGGCCTGTTGTGAGGATACTGTGCGAGCACCACATCTCCTTTACTTGACTTTCTACCTTTTGGTCCTTTATTGTTTGTGTTTTTAGCCCCCTTTTTAGTTGAACTGTTTGCACTGGGAGATAAGCTTTTCTTAGCTGAAGCCGGTCTGAGAAGATCCTTAATAGCCTCGCTCTCTGCCTCCGCCCCGCCAACAAGTGCCAAGCACTTTAACAGATTTGTCTGCTCAAGGTCTTTCTTTGACAGAAGCTGCATGGCATCCTGTCCGTCGATCAGCGGATTCATCCATGTTGACTTGCGCACATCGGATAATTTAAGTCCAGTCCCTTTCGGGACATAAATTTGGAATAGGACTTCCACGGCTTCAGCTTTGGTGAGGTCGTGACCTTTCGCTGTCACTGCGAAAGAATGAAAATATTGAAACTATTTGCGACAGGAAAATCAAACTAACACAACAGAATTAAAAAAAATTCAATTTGAGTCAAACATGAGTCGGTCCTATAAATGAAAGAAATCCCTTTTATTCTCAAACACTATTTTTGACCTGTTGCTGAATTCTTCAAACTGAATTCATATGCTCTATTTAACAGTTTGGGAGAATTTTGCTTTTGGTTACCAAACTTCCACAATTTTTCTTAGAATTGATCAAACTCCCAAAAAGATACCATATTCCCTAAAAGTCATGACATTTTCGTATTTACTCCAAAAGAGACCACAGGCCACGATTTTTAACCCCTAAAATAGTTTGATATGGGAGTACCCCGTGGTCAATATGAGAATACCCCGGTCAATATGGGAGGTACGCCCTGTTCAACATGGCATTACCCCCTGGTCAATAATTGAGTACCCCCTGGTCAATATGGGAGTGCCCCCGGGTGAGTGACTTACTTTTTGTCACTATGGCAATGGCGTCGTCAATCTCCTTTTGCGACGGGAAGTGCCCGCACGCCTTGAAGAACGCCTTGATGTCGTTGTACTTAATCACACCGTCCACGGCGAACTTCTCGAATGTAATCTCGTACTCTGAGGAGAATTCAACAGTGTTAGGAAAGCCCGACAAGATCTACAATAAAAACCTTTCGCAGCGATGACGGAAATGTCAAAGAGAACGGCACACTGCAACTTACTGTTCACATGATCAGTGTCTATCCCCACCCCTCCCCCCACGTCAAGCACTGTAACACTGTGACTTACTGCTCACATGATCAATGTCTATCCCCACCCCTCCCCCACGTCAAGCACTGTAACACTGTAACTTACTGTTTACATGATAAGTGCCTATTCCCACCCCTCCCCCACGACACTTACGCTCTGTCTTGTAGAAGATTGAGATCTCCTGTTCAGACTCTTAACATATCATAATTCATCCCGCACCCCTTTCCCATGCTTAGGCTCTGTTTCATCGACCGCGCGAGATTTCCTGTTCAGATTTGTAACATATTCATCCCCAATACCTTCCCCTGTTACCTCGAAGCATTACTTACTGTTCGGCAGACGCTCAACATGTTTATCCCCACCCCTTCCCTCAGGGTAGTTAAGCTCTGTTACGTCGAAGCATCATATCACTTATTGTTTAGACACTCAGTATATTCATCCCCACCCCTTCCCCCTACACAGTTATGCTCTGTTAGTTCGCAGCATGAGTTATTGCTCAACATATTTTTCCCCCACCCCTTCCCCCAGGGGTGAACATATTCACCCCCACCACTTCCCTAGCTAAGCTCTGTTACGTCGAAGCATCGCTTACTGTTCAAACGCTCAACATATTCATCCCCACCCCGCCTTCCCCCAGGGGTGAACATATTCACCCCCACCACTTCCCTAGTTAAGCTCTGTTACGTCGAAGCATCACTTACTGTTCAGACGCTCAACATATTTATCCCCACCCCTCCCCCCTGGGCAGTTAAGCTCTGTTACAGGTCGCAACATGAGTTACTGTTCAGACGCTCAACAGATTTATCCCCCACCCCTTTCCCCTGGGGTAGCTTGTTATTCAAACGCTCAACATATTCACCCTCACCCCTTCCCTGTGGGGTTACTTACTGTTCAGACGCTCGACATATTCCATCAGGTGATTAAACTGCAGTGCAGTTGTGGGGTTCTCCACTCCGTAACGCTTTTGGATCCTGTAGAGTAACGCCTGGTAATTCCTTGTGAACTTTCCAAACGACAACGTTCGTTTCAATGCCTTTGCAAAACAAAACAAACGAAGAAATTTTAACTGGGTAGTCAAACAAGGTTCTTCATTGTCATCCTATTCAACGGTGAAAACATCCCTTAGTAAGATTCCTACCACCACCCCCCCCCCCAAGATATAAGTCCCTTCCCCTAAAATATTGGACCATTGTATTGTAATTTATTTTATAAGCGTTGTATGTCAAGGTGTGTTGGTTTTAGTTGATTTCTTCGATAGTATCTTTGCCAACGCCCAAAACTGGATGGCAGATTTTATAAACAAATTGTGATAATATTTAGCTGTCTATCTATTGATTGTTGTTAGTATTAAATGGATATTTACACTGGATATTTTATTTGCTTCTGCCGTTTTGAAAGAATAGTTTAGTTTAAATTATACATTTTTATATATATGTCACAAAGCAAAGTTTCTGGGCTCAGGAAATTCTGCCAACCTGTTGCTTTGTGTTTCTACATAGGCACTTGGTAGCAATTGTTCACTGTTACTTTGGGGACAGGTGCCCCGTTCCTGACATGCGTCTCTTTGTTCGCGATTACATAAGATAAAACGTGTATTGCAAATGGCACACACTTTACATCGAGCTCTTGTAAAAGTAACGCGGTCCCGCTCTCGTCGAGGCTGTAGCAGATGATGGCCTTTCTGGCCGACAGAAACTACAGACAAGACTTGAGTGGGACCAAGGAGCTAATTCCCCTTAGAAAGAAATAAAAGCTCGTCGTTACACTACGGTCAGAAGCTGGATTGCCAGATAAAGGCAATTTCTGGTCTCAAAAATGAGCAAAATTTAAGGCACTACAAGGCACGCCATTTGATCGATGTCCTGTCAAGAGCTTTGGTCGCCGGTACGAGGTCCAACGCACATGGCAGCTACATCCAACCAGATCCAGCAGCCTAACCAACTTTCATTGGCTTTGGTGATAAGAGGGCGATTAACAGTTCTAGATTTTCAACTGCTGCCAGTTTAAAGATGTACATATCACTTTCCAGCAACCTCCAAAGCAATAAATTGTGAATTCGAAGTTAAGTGAAGATTCTCAGACCTTGCGAAGTTGTACAAACTGGCGAGTTTTTCCTCGGTGTTCAAGGTGTGCATAAATACTGTCATTTTTGTTTGCCGTATACTTTAAAAACTGTAATGATTAAACAGTTCTGCTGATGCTTTTGAGGCTTTCGCGAAAAATAATCCGATCGCTTTTGAGTTTTGTGACTCGAATAAACCAGCATATTTGATTGCCTCGTGATCCATTTTAGGAGAATTTGAGCTTTCATCGTCATATTAAACTCGGAGGACATATTCTTGGTTCGTGTTCAGGTTTTTAATTATTTTATAAAAGAAATATAAAATGGTTTTCCATGTGACATAGTCTGATGTCAACACTTAGGAGGTTGAGAGAACACTCGATTCGCTGGGGAACCACTTCGCTACATCTCGTGGTTTCTTTACGCTACACTCTCGTGTTCTCCCAACCTCCTGCGTATTGACATCAGGCTATGTCACATGGAAAACCATTTTATATTTCTTAAATAATACTGAAATTAATATGTTAAATTAGAATTATTAAGCACTTGTTATACTTTTTAGTCAGCATTGTTCCAGTTTTTATTGTAGCTTTTGCACTTTCTGTAAAAAGGTACATTCAAATAAAGTTCATATTATACTTTACTACTACTACTACTACTACTACTACTACTGCTACTACTGCTGCTACTACTACTGACGGGGACGGGATAAACTGGGCGCACCGGGGGCCAAACAACCCACGTTAAAAAGGGGCTTTACTCTAAAACAATCATTTTTGGCTCTTACATTTAGGCAGCGCCGTTCTCGACAGTTTAGGTATTACTGTGCTAAGGACAGAAAATGCTTGTGTTTCAGCCGAAATGCTAACCTTGTGTATCAGTGACGAATTATATGTAATTAAGAACACTCAGGGAAATAGATAAATATTTTTTAAAAATCTGAATGTAAGCTCTTTATCAAAATCATGAAATTTCTACTAATACAAAAGCAGCTAAGGTACAAAGATATTAGAGTAATTCCATTGTTTCTAAGAGTTGAATAAACTGCGTGAGATGTCAAAAGAGCCGCAGACAGTACAATAATTGAGAAATTAGTAGCCCCGACGGCCGGACAAGAACGAAAGCTCTGCTTTATTTTTTTGGCATTTAGAAACGATGACATGCACTTTTATTATCTTTTGAAATTATGTTCCAATTTTAAAATGCATATATACGATATCGAACTGCATTCGTTTCTGGCATTATTGAATAAGCGCTAATTTCTTGTTCTGCTGCCAGACTCCGCAAGCTTTTCACGCAAAAGTTCTAATCTTCAGTCAGAAAACGCATCTATTTTTGATAAGTTAAGTAAGGGCTAATATAATGTCACAAAATTAGGAGGCTACTCGGTAGAAATTATCATAAATCAAATTAAAATAACAAGTCGGCGACTTTTGAGCAGTGCTTGTCTTATTAAAACTCAAATCCATGTTCACAACTGTAAATCTGCGGATGTATAGTCAGTTTTAAGGCAAAAAAAGAACTTGATCATTATTTCTATCCCATGTTGTATTCAAAATGAGTATATTCAACCGATTATGTGAAACTTCATAATGACAATAACTTGCTGGCGTCGAAGTTAGTTTTAAGCTCTTGGCACCATAATTGGTCTGTAAATCATTCTTAATTCGAACCTTCTACAGCAAACATTAGGCAGTCCTGACAGCAATTTGATCACTTCTTATGGTCAAGTTTTGATAATGCATCATTTTATTAGAAACTGGAGTGTGTGGGAAAATGGTAATAAAACTAGTGGACATGCAGCACACTTCTTTAATGGATAAGCTGTTAAGTTCTAAAATCTTATGCAAGCGCTCGGCCACATGTACGCGAAAACAGCAGCCGTGCGTAGTCACTTTTTCACAAGCTGAATTGACACGACACACTTCATTCAAATTTACAAAAAACTTGTTCCATTTGGTTAAACAAACTTCAGAACAACTGCGACTGTTTTCCCATTCAGTGAACCATTTGACAGTTTTAGTACAGAGTTTCTACGATTTTTATCATTTCCAGTAATTCTGATTTTGATCTAACAAGAATAATTGCTAAAATGCTTTCGCACTGTTTCAATAATTTTGTTGCAATCTCATTTCGCTTATCATTATATCTCCACACATCAATTCTCTTGTAATTTCCTTTTTATTTGAAGCTAAATGTTCCGTAATTTAATGTGAAATAAGAAATACTGGTAATGAACTGTTTATGAAATGATTAATTCTTGTTGTTCATTGTTGAGTCCCTTCTGTGAAAGCGTGTGCATTGCGGTTATATGGAATATTAGTTAACAAAAGTTGGCATAAATCGTAAAGAACGAAAATATTAACTTTCTTTATCACCAGTAATGTGTTTGTATTATGACATTAAATGGATATATCTTGGGGTTAAAACCCGAAATTGGAGGTTTCGTTTGAGCAAGAAAGATTTCCGCAAGACAAACAATTCGTCTATTAAACCAAAGAAAACAACTAAAAGAAGCGACATCAAAAATTAAATTACTTTTGCTGTTCTTTCCCGGTGGGTTTCACTTTCTTGTCAACGAAACAGAATGCAACGCAGTCATTGTGGTATGAGTGTATCATCTTAACAAAGAGGGCAAGTTGTACAGGCCTTTGAGCGTAAATGGAAAATTCTGACTGCTCAAACAAATGCTAGACCAGGGCAAGGCCAGTAGTTCATTGACAACATGTCAAGTAAGTAAAGAGTGTAAATTTGACAAGATTTTCTCTGAGCCAATAATCAACAAACACAAAGGCTTATTCATATTCTTTTGAGCATGTTTTAATTGAACAACGTCCACCTTTCGCTTGAGCGATGATAGGGGAAACTTGAATTGGCACGTTATAGTGATTCTGGAAAGGTTATCTATTTGATCTGAAGGTGATTTCGAAAACGGAAGTTTAGACAATCCCGGCAAAACCAGTGGCACGCTTTGAAACCCGAAAACAATTTCTACAGATCACTGAAAACTCGCGCACGTTTAGTTTAACTCAGAAAGTTCCTAAGCAACTATTCCCAGCCGCCGGAGTAGAAGGTATACACATGTAGTTAGCCAGCTACTTATTTTGACGCAGAATGTTTGTCAATGTTAACTGGTATGTATGTATATTCGCAGCTCGGTTATATAGTATTGAATGTCGACTATGTCGTGTGTACTTTAGTTCGAAAATATTGATTTATTTGAGTTTACTGCTAGTCTTTGGGAGTTGAGTTTTCATTGCTGACTAACGAACAGCCAGAGACAGTATTGATGAGTGATGAGTGATGGCCTTGAGCGGAGCTTGAATCCACTGGATGGCACTATTCCACTAAGGCAAAGTGCCGGACACTTACAAAAATCAGTGGCTTTCAGTGGATATGGTTTTTGGAAACGTTATTCCAGTTGTTTTGTTAATTGCCAGTTGGAGGAGACATTTATCTTCGCAAGAAGTTGTTTTGAATCTAAGTTTTAGTTCCTCAAACGGACTCCTTTGTATTCTTTGTGATGTGATTATACCCGTGGTTGCGCTGTCTACTTTAAACTACAGACGAGATGTACCTTTCTGATTTTGTGAGTCACTGTATGATCTAATAACATATTTGTAGCTGCGGCTAGTGCTACCTGCTTGTGTCGAATTATGTTAAAGCTCCCAGTTCACCTATACACCGTTGACAAGTATAACAACTAAAGTCATATTGATTATCGGTAACCGCACAGAAATACAATACACTTTTGTGAAAACAGAGTGGGGTCAGAATCCCCAATTCTCTGGAATTTCCGTATGAAAACAAGTTCATTGTGCTGAGATCCTGTTGTTACAATAGATTTATTTTCAGCTTCCTCTAAATTTCGAATTTCTTTAGCACGTTTTATAAATCAAAGCCATTGTTGCCGGCTTTGCTAATTGTTCTTCCACAATGTCTGCACTGATAGGTGGTACATAAAAACTTCAAGCAAGTTTTTCTCTTATTCAGTAAGCTCATTCACCGCATGGTTTGAGCTACCAGTCTTCATTTGTTCTAGAAATCTGTTTCCCTTGCTTTTCCACTTCTTCCATGTAGTCTTATTGATAAGAAAGATTTATCAAAAGTGTAATCATCTACATTCTCCAAAATGTGGCCTTCACAAGTTCTCATTTTCCGAAATTCTTCCAAATGCTACTCCTGTTATTTGAAAACAGAGCGAATGGAACTGAGTTTCTTAGGTTTTATAATTATCGTCAATCGAACCGTTGCACATACACAAACACTAAATTTTTGCACACAAAACCAGCAGTAATTTCTTTCTTAGTATAATTGAAATAAACTGTTGCTAAAATGCGTATTTGTTAATATGCTTTGTTTAAAAGGATTTTCAAAATGGTTTAAGTGAACACTTTAAAATCTTCGTTTAAGTTTGTATATCTGAGAAATGCACACATGCCCGCAAAATAACATTTGGCGTGGTTTTGAAAACTGAACATTTAAATTACTGTATCTAAATGTCCGTCACTTCCTCTTATCGTCATAACTTACAAGGCAATGAGGAGTGCTTTATGTATCCGAAGATGCGAAAAGAAATTGGGATATTAAAAGACAAAGAACTGTGGGTCTACCAGTCAGGAAAATTGAATGCCCGTCCTTTGTTTTGGCTAACCTTCATCTAAGTGTGAAACATCAAATAGGTTTTCAATACGGATTTGAAATTATTGTGTGGAACAAAAAGAAGAGGTGCGCGTGTCTCTTTGAAAAATTAAATTCTCGTAAACTGTTTCACCTTCGCAGCCATATTAAAAAGAACTTGGCGTTGCCAGGGGCTTTGCTCGCCTTACGAAGGAATCAGTTTTCCTTCCTTTTTGGCTGTAGTAAACTAGGTTAGGGAAATCAGTAATCGGTCTTAAGAGAGTGCAATTTAGGGATCTTGAGTGCTCAAGTGATTATATTATGTTTCACAGATCAAAGTCGTCGGCGATGCTAAAGGGGTTTTCCAAGGTGCAAAATGCAATAAAAAGCGGTTCATTTGAGGATGAATACCATTGTTGGGTATAGTCAACAAACGACCACAACAATACCGAGGCAAAGGCTTCAAAAATGAGAAAAAAATCTTAGCTTGTGACTCCTGTCAAGCAATTGGATCGGAGTATTGGACGAGTTCGTTTTCCAAATGATATTTAAAATTAATGTAAATTTGTTCAAACTAAGTTGACCTCAGCAACAAAAACTCGAAGATTGAGAATGTGCTTAAAATTTTGCCGAGAAACTAGCTCTATAAACTTCTTCTCTTGAATCCAGAGGGATTGAAAACGGTTTTAATTGAACAAAGCCTGATTTCTTTGCAGCACAAATCAAGCAATAAAAACTGAAATGCAAGCACAGTGACAATCCTCTCATTTCAACACATTTACAATGTTTTCTTCAGAGACAGAGAACAAATATCGTAAATTAGACATAATTGGGACTACTCTAACAGTTTACAGCGTTTTTCAGGGTTTCTTTACCCTGGCAAAACTATTTTAGTGTGTCTGTATTCAGCTTAAAACTGTGAAATAAACATTTAAAGTAGAAAACTTAAACACTGAAACTAGCAAACAGCTAAATAAGACTTGTTTGCCAAGGCGGCTCTATCCTTGGGATTTACTGTCAATCAACTGTGTTCACGTCCGATGTTGCTCGATTGCTCTTTTTGTAATGTAAAATTTGCATCACACAAGTCAAGACACTTTTCAGACAGATTAGCAACTGAACACAAATGTTTCCAACTTACGAAGACGATCGAGTTAAGGACTATTTTGTCAAGGGAAACTGTTTTTTGAAAAGGTTTAAAAATTCGAACCAACCAAATCGGACTTTTTCCCATTTGGGGAACATAATACCATGCAGCTGTCGTGAAGAGCACCTGGAAATAGGTTTTGTTGAGTGATTGACATAAGGCAAATTTGTTAATTAATTGCTTCGGTTCCGGAAATGAGAAAGAAGATTCTAAAAAAATGCTGCCTTTTCGCTTTTCGTCCCACGCACAATGGCATCAATGTAAAGTCAATTCGAACTGAGTTAGCTGACGGTCTCCAACTGTGATCTCTTTTTCTGAATTTTAGTCCAATAATGACCTAGAAAGACAAACTAAAAATATTTACCGTTTCCCGTAGTTTCGAGTTGCTTGGAAAACAGTGATGATTTTGGCGGCAAACAATTATGGCCAAGATTGCTTGAAAGTGACATAGACTTGCCAAAGCTTATTAAATGAAATTTATTTTTTGTACCACTTTTAACGCGCGGGCTCGGTTTTGGAGAAGATAATAAGGTGCGCAAACTTCTAAAAGAGAGCACAATGCGTGATAAAAAACAATAGCTCGATATACAGCGGCAAGAACTTTCCTTCCAAGAAAGAGAAAATAGCAGGTGCATGGCGCAAAATTTTCAAGTGGAAGCATTATAAAAGATCCCTCGATTGCAATTCTCTCGGCCAATTTGTCTCGGCAAACGCTTCGCCGATCATGAAAAAAATATATCAAAACGAATGGCCGATTCTGGCGCGCGATAATTGCTTTTGTTTGAGGAAAGTATGCGTTCGTTTGTCATGCTAATCGTTAGGAAAAACATGCGAGTGACAGGAGCTAGGTTACTGCTCTCCTCCACAAGAATGTAAAAAAGCGCTCGAGTCGAGTTCCCCTCTGACGTCAACCATTCCATAACTGATATCAATTTGCGATTTGAGGCTTTTAAAACTTTTGTAAACGGTAAGAAATAGTTTGCCGCCATATCTTGGTCCCCTTCCTGTTCATTGTAAGTTATCAGCACCTCAAAATCTACTCTGAGATATATTTAGTTTTATGTCTTGTGGTGCTCATGTCTGCGCGCTGTTGACATTTCGGATACGAGATAGGCCCGATTCCTGAAGGTACCTATCGAAATAATTGTATTTGCTCATGAATTATGAAACGGCAATTTGTTTGTAAGTCAGCTTGATGGACATGTGCTAATGGACCCCACAAATTTTAATAAAATGGCTCTCTACGGGTGGTCACAAAGGCTCTTCGTGTCAATAAACGATGTGAAGCGCCAAAGCCCTTTACACGAGAGGACAATGCGAGGGGAGGGGCCTGCGTTTACTTGTCACGTTATGCCTGTTTACGCAGGGTCACTAAAAATAAATCTACTTTATTGCACGCAGGTAATCTACAGTTGACTCTCGTCGCTGAAGGTTGAAGGGATCGGGTGTGCAAAAGTACCTGGACAGTAAATAATACACAGAGTGAAGAACAACGAGCGAGACACGGTCGACATGGACGGAACAAACCCGGCTCATCTTTCTGCTCCACCAACCCTCGATCATCACGACTTGGGTCCGAACAACGATCAGAAGGCGAAGAAAGAGAAGGTTTATCGTCGAAGTTATACCCATGCAAAACCGCCATATTCATATATCTCGCTAATCACTATGGCCATACAGCAGTCGCCGAACAAGATGCTGACTCTCAGTGAGATCTACCAGTTTATAATGGACTTATTTCCTTATTACAGATCAAATCAGCAACGGTGGCAAAACTCCATACGGCACAGCCTGTCATTTAACGACTGCTTTGTGAAAGTCCCCCGATCGCCAGACCGGCCCGGTAAAGGCAGTTACTGGACCCTTCACCCAGATTGTGGAAATATGTTTGAAAACGGTTGCTACCTTCGAAGGCAAAAGCGATTTAAAGCAGACAAGAAACCCAACCTTAGCGAACTGCCCAAGCCAGGTACAATGCAGCCACACGTTTCGGCGCTACCTAAACTTCAACCACCGCGCACTCTTGGCATGACACAAAGCTTCTTCTCTCCTCCTCACTATGGAACAACATATGGCGGTAGACCGTCGTTCAACCACCCTTTTGCTATAAAGAATATCATTGCTTCTGACCACGAGGCAGACCTTAGAGGATTTGATCCTATGCATTTCAGTCCTTACCATGCGCCTATGAGCTCACTAACGCCACCAATGTCTTCACTCGGACTTCCGAAATCATATGAAACAAACCCCATCGCGGCGACAGAACAAAACCCGTATTATCAAGGCTGCGTCTTCACTCCTTCGAGTTGTGGGATCACAAGCATGACGAGTTTAAACTGAAACTCTAAACTGAAGACAATTTTTCGTTGGGTGTTAATCTTTATTTCAAAGCGCGGCGAGTTTTTCAAACGAGGTGCGCTCCAAGCTGTTGCTTACTTGCAAAAATACATTATGAACTCTCGTTACAATATCAGGTGATTTCAACAGAATATCAGAGAAAACGTACAAAGATATTTAGAAAATTTATACAAATCAAGAATGAACGATGCAAAGTTGTAATATAGGATATTTGTTGTTCAAATGTTTCTTCTAATGATTCGACAATATTTTGAAGTGAGTTAAGACAAATCAAAATATTTTGAAATTGGATAATTCGAATGTGATTCGCAGGCTTAGGTACATAGCTAGTTTTGTGTAGAGTTTTAGTGTTTAGAGTTGAAGAAATACAGTGTGCCTTTGAACAGGAGGAATTAGATTTGCAAGCTACATAGAGGCGAAAATTGTAAAGTATTCTGAAAAGCTCAGTAGTCGTTAGAGTTGCCCTTATGAGTTATGTTGTCGTTATGAACTGTGTATTTAACACTCCTGTTAAACTTATTTATTTTAGCCTTGGGAAGAAGTTTTGTAAATTTACAATCTTAGCAAACTAGTAGTTTGTTAGTTCAGTAAAATAAATTTCTTATGAATCAATTCATGTGTCAAGAAGCTTTAAAAAGGCAATGAATATCCCCTGGATTGTTCGATTGTGATCGCATACATATATTTTATTGATAGAAGCCTCTCTTTCTTCTGCCAACCACAGCTCGAATTTTAGCATTTTTTAATTAAAAATAATCGAAAAATCGACACTTTCCTTTCCTATTTTGACAAACAGTTGACAGATCATACACCCTAAGCTTTCATGGAAAGGCACTATATGCTGGTTGCTTGAGGATCGGGTAAGGGTTTTCACCCAGCCAATATTTCATTCAGTCTGCACGCGCACAAATTTGACCGCGGCTTCCTAACTTCCGCAAGTGTGAAAGCACTTTAAAGAAATAATTGTGTTTGAGTGACTTTATCCTGAGATTCCATAAAGGAAATGTGTGAAAATTTGTCTCTCTCTGATGGCGGTGCCCATTTACCATTTTAGCATCTGTTTCGTCCTCACTTCAACCTACGAAAAATATGTTACCAATTTTCCATCGAATAAAAGTTTCAAAATTTAACAGGCTTGTTAGAGATTTCCAGTATGTTTACAAAGCTCCCATCGCATTTTCCCTTGTCAAGTTCGCACACATTGATAGAAATGTTCGATTAGGTGTTGAAAGGCTAAAAGAACACCCCTTCCTCTCCGATCACAAATGCCGCCATCTTTGCCACTCAAAATGTTCTGATTTCGTTAGAAGCTCTCTGCGTGCCAAACGCAATACTCTGCAAACTTTGTATCGTGTGTTTAGAACAGCACTCTTGCGAGGGATCGGATTTCTTGAAACTATTCTTAACTGACCAGAAACGTTTCGGTTGTTAGTTTAAACATCGTATTAAAATTCATATGTACACCAGCCGCGTCGCCGGTACGAATTATGCAGGGACTGTTGAATGAATGATTAGAACATACTGTCAGTAATCTTTACTATTACAAAATCACCATATTTTTTATTCTAATAAACAAGGAAGTGCTACAAAACATCAAAAGATGGGAAGAATGATGACTCATCTCTCTTGAGAAAGGTATCTCAGATTTTTCTCTTTCTATAGTTGCATGTCTTGTGTCAGATTGGCAATCCAAACTTTCGACACCCTGACAGCTCCTAACTTGAAAAAGTCTAATTCGCTGCTAGCTCACCCCACGTTTCCTGGCTTGTCTTAACAATCATCAGTCGTTAAGATGTTTCTCTAAAAGTTAACTTCTTAGTTTGTTTGGCGAAGGTCAAGTTTGTTCAACGCTGATAGTTGTGTCACATGCTCTATTGTGACCCGTCCAGCCATGCTTTTGGTCTAACTAGATTACCGCTCCGCAGAAATAATGCTTGCTGACCGCAAACACTAGTGAGTTGAAGACGAGCAATGTATACACAACTTTCATCGTCACATTTTTATTTCATCTATTCAGCGTGCAGGTTTGAAACAGACACGACTGGTTGAAAACGCTTTGAATGCGAAGACCAGAAGGCCGATTGGTAATCGTGTGAAGCAAAACGCAGGTAAAAACTTCTCCTGTTACATTGTTCTACTCGCAACACGTGTTGGAAGTTTTTTGTAAATGTTTGAACTTACGATTTACCCTGAGAATCTAAAGTTGCTTTATAATGTGCTCCTTTGCTGTGGGCTTTGGTTGGTTTGTACTGAGCAAAAGAATTGATATTAAGGGAAGGTCGTCCACTGGCGTTGAAAGCGGCCCGCCCGATGTTATTGTTGAGATGTGTCAAAAAGAAATCGGGTCGCGCTTGATATTCAAAAGAGGTGAGAGTGTTTTCGCGGACTTTTTGAGCAAGGCTTCTATAAATTCGCCGATTTTGTAGAGAAGATTATTGCTAACAGTAATTACTCCCACTTCAAACAGCGCCCCGCAGCGAATCCTTAGAGAACTGAAGGAGTTATTAGCGTAATACAGTTATCACCTCGAGTCGGCATCGAATCTTCTCGCGAATGTGCCGGAAAGCTCTAGATTCTTTCATTGTTCTCTCCAGCCAATTCATACCCCCATGTTTTGATGACCAAACCATCTCTTAGGCAGGAAATTATTAAAATCGTGTTTTATTTGAGTCAAGTATAAGCATGTAGGACCTTTTCTGAGATTATAAAAGGCCGCACGAGCCAAAATACTAGAAGCATTGCAACGAGAAGTCGAAGTCCTTCTACCGACTTTCGAAAGAACCGAAGGTGTTTTAATTAATGAAATGATCACACAGTCATCTTTTACAAAAGCTGTTCGGTATCGAAAACGTAAGTTTCGAGGAATCCAACCGAATTTTGTGGAGTCGACAACTATCATTGCGTCTGCAGTGTACACAACATTTAGAACCATTTCCCAATTCAGTGATCCGCCATTCCTTAGCTCCCGCGCAACAATAATTGAATACATGTAAAATTTGGGACAGTCATTCCAAACTCTTTGTAACATTTTCTTTTGTAAGCCTTTTGTACTACGCAGTGTATTAATAAACTTGGAAAAATAAACCATTCTATACTTTTTTTTAGCGCGATAGTTTATATAAAATACACATTTATAGGTTTCAATGAAATAGGACGACGGTTAATCATTATCAAACTTGGCACGTTCGCGGTTCGGTAGTTTCTCGTTTGTCGTCAATGCAACGCATATCATGCCGTACATATTGTATGTACTGCAATAATGATTAAAAAATACTGGCTTGGGTCGAAGAGATCGATTAATTTGTTTAATGTTGCTTCTTCTCGTCATTTAAAAGCTATACCAACTTACTCGACGAATCATCAAAGAAAACAATATGGCGGTTTACATCATGTCACGGGCAGTCAATAGTGTTTATAGCTCTGCATAAAGTTCTAAAAGTGCTCGTATTTCGAAATGTTCAAATATTTGTTGGCTACAAAAACTTTCCTGAGTAAATGGTAATGCTAAAACAAGTCAACAACAATTATTTAAAACTGGAAGAAGGGCGATTAAGTAACTAGTCTAACTAGGACTGAGAGGAAGCGAATCGGTGTTCTCGAATTTCAGACCAATTTGACTTGAGACAGTTTGAAACGATAAGAATCGTGTTTATCTACTTTATCTTGATCTGTAGGCATAAAATTTTTGAAAATCATTTCCCCACGTGCTTAAAAACTTGCCCATATTCAAGACGATAATCTTTTCGAACAGAAAAGTTATTTTTTTTTAATCAAATCTATACTTCAATGTGCTCCAATTTGCCAGCAATGTGCTTGTCTCTAGTTAAAACCTTTGGAGACTAAATGTCTGTATATCACAGTTTAGTGTCCCTTGTAGCTTCCTCTTGATGTTATCTAAGCCCCCTATTTAGACTCTACATTTTATTCTGGGACGAGCGAGCGTTTGACCCTATAACTTTTACAGTAAACCTGACGACAAGTTGGCCAACGCAGGGCAAGTGCCCGTCACGAAGTGTCAAGATGAGGACTTTATGAAATTCGAGAAAAGAACAAGTTGACTTTCGGACAGAAGGAAAAGGATTTGAGTGTGGTGTCGCGGCCATATCTCTGAAGGAAATTGTTCTTAATGCAATTATCAAAGTTTCTGTAATACCAAACACATGGTCTAACGGCCACGCGCCAAAAACCAAAAGCGTTTATACATCACGAGTGGGCAACAAATACCTGAGACCACCCAGAAATGGAAGCTTTTAGGATTCACAGTCACATTTTATTTTCTTTAGAGCAAAAGTAGCGCCTGTAAAAACATCAGAATCTTGACACATAGGGCAGCTCAATCGTGTCCCAACCACATTTTTCACTAGCTCAGGAACTTAACACAGGAAAACATTTTAGTTGACGAAGAAATGGGGGGAAATTAATGGAGGTTGATTTGCTCTATCTATGCGTGAACGTGTGCCGCTTGTCATTAAAGCTCTCAAGATCGATAATGCAGGAATTTCCGAGTCTGTTTTGCTATTTTGACTAATGGTTAAAGAAAGGCGACAGTACTACAAAACTATTGATAAAAACTGAGCAAATTTGAATTCCTACCAAGTCATTCAAATCAAGATCCATTTATCAGGTTTATTGGGTGTTCAAGGTTCACTGCTATCCCTTGCAAGAACCGAAATATTCGTAAATTATGGTGAAGACAATGAAAGAGCATTTAAGCGGCTTCTATCAGTAAAGAAAACATTTCTTATAAAGAGAACAAATTTACAGTTTACAGTAGCAGACTTTACAATCCACTCACTCGCTATGATCGGTCAAATATTTGCATGTTGTGGCTGTTAACTGGCATTTTCCGCCTGAAGCAAACTCACTAGAGTACACAAATTGCTCAAGAATATAGGAAGGGTACTGAGTTTCGTCAACATATCACAATTCTCGCGTATTTGAAGTTCTCTTGCAAAGATTATTTTATTGTTTAACGTGTACTTGGTGATAAGTTTGTGAGCTATGCCTGTGGTTTTGGTTTTGGTTCACAGCAAAACACCTAACAACCCAAAGAGACGCCATGTCTATTATATTTGTGTTCTTTCACGATGAGAGATAGATATATAGATGTCTCTACCGTTTATCTTAGTACGTTTTGAAAATAGGTCATTGAAGTGCTTTGAGTTTGATCCAACTATAGATTCCAGATTCTGAACGCTGTTCAGCTGGGAAGGATGGTATGGATAAAATTGCTGTATAGCACAGCCATCGGTTAGAACCACCTGTCGTTATTGAAATGCTTCAAGCTTTTGTGTTTCAAACGTAATGTTGGAGTTATATTTCTATTTCTTTTAGTTTATTTTCCTAGTGGATCATCCATGCTTATGTGGTTGTCGAGTTGAAAAGTATGCGGCGTGCCGTACTTTAAGGCCGTAAAAAATCACTTTATTAATGCTATAGTTTGTTTCCATGTAAACCCAGGGGAAAATTCAACCATGAGGGGTAAAAACGGTCGCAGCTTAATTCTCCTCTCTCCATTTATTCCCTAAAAATTACCTTCTGAATTGCTACTACAGCCAACAATTAGAATGCAAAGAAAATTCTGACATTCTTGGAGTGGTGATAATGTACTTTTTGGCTTACAATAAATGTGTAGTTGTCGCCTCTAACGAGATTTGTCATGTTTCATCAAGACTGTTCGAATGAACGTCAATGTGTTACCTCGCGTCGCCTGCTATTACTTCTAGGGTTTTGACTACTGTAAATTCCATTGGGAAAGTAGCTGCTGCTACGATACGCTCTGTGTTTCATTTCTTCTGCAGTTACAATGTCTATTGGAAATCTCTTTCTATAGTCTAGCACCAAACACAAACGACTGACAAACGGAGAACTGAAGTATAAATGTAGGCGATAGTTTAGAAGTCAAATGACAAAACACATAGTACAAATTTCGTTTACGGTTAATTCGACTTTTTCTTCTTCCCCTTTCTTTAATTAAATAGTATTAAAGTTGACTTTCTAACTATGGATTTAACTATCCTCCTCGACCGGGAATAAATACATGACAAAGTCGGCTTCTCCTCAATTGAGTCCCCTGCTCAATGTTTGAACCAACATGACAAGCTGTGTTAGATTATTATATGACATTACAACTCCCGAAAGGATTAGAAATTGTTTGCATTGCAGGAAGTTCTTAATCCAAGTTATTTTTATTTTTATAACATTCCTTAACAACTGAGTTTGATATTGGCCTTAGAGCCAGAGTTCTAGTTAGCTGACTGATGCAGATATGTGCTTGGGAGGTTGTTTTGCTAGCTAAACACGAGTTTGCACTGATATATGCGTTATCAATTCAATCTAAAGTTTAGCAGGCTAGAAAAGAAAATAAACTTTGCATATTTTGACACAAACAAACCTTTTGGTTAATGCTGCTATTTGGAACAGAAGAGGTGAAATAGCTTTTTAGTATGATTTGGATTTTGATTTGTAATACTAATGCTAATGTTTTGCCGAATGAGGCCAATAGTTTTCGGATAGTTAAAATAAACAAATAAAACATCATATAAGTTTGCACGAGTTCGTCTATATCACGGCGTGTGTGTATTCAGTAAAAGAGACAGTTATAAAGAAAATAAATTGATTTCATCAAGAATAAAACTTAACCCAAAAAGCTAATTCGAATTTGAATATAGAGTGCTAGGTCGTAATTTACAATGCATGAAACATTTTCTTCACTTTGACTGACATCTCCGGAGCCATTTTCTGAACATGAATTGATGACCGCTTCTCAGTTTGAGTTTGTCGACATGAAGACGAACGAAAAAGAATCAATATTGTCCTAAAATATATCTTTCACTTGCGTTAAATTGCCAGGTTCATATGGACGGAACACTGTAGACAATTTTCTGAGAAAGACATTTTGACTTAATCTGTCGAAAACAAACTGTCTTCGTAGTTAAAACCAGTTTGTTTTGTCAGCTGGCTTCAGGATATGTTGCAATTTCCTCCAAAAAAAATTACTGTCGAGCGACCAAAGCTTAGAGTTTCTCAGGTATTTTCAGTTGTTATTCTGGACCTGTAAATGTAATAAAGATATTTTTTAAAAGTTGTAGAATTGGTTCTCTTTTGAACCAGTATCATTCTTTTACAGAAACATGGACTTCAAAATTAACAATTTGACTCCCAAAAACACGTCTGTGACGACGTTTAGACGCTTTCTCTCATGAGCTGTGCGTCGCGCATACATGGAAATCTGATTGCTGGAAAGATCAAAGTAGTAAGCTGAGTGCAATGAAAAACTGAGCTCCTCTTTTCAAAGATAGCTTAGAGAAATTAAAATAACTATTGTAAACCAACAAGTATATTTTCACAGAGTTGTGAATTTCAGTACAAGAAGGTAAATTACTATAAGCGATTAGCTTTCAAAACAAATGCATATCAACTCTACCATATTTTTACGTGAAAAACAAGCTTAATTTATCTGCTGTTAGGTGTGTTTGTCAATGCTTAACTACACAAAAACTTCCCGGGCAAGAGAGCAAACGGCGCTTGCGGAACATGATACATGGAATATTAATAAGTCGCTTCAGCGTCCTGCGAGCCGTGTGTCAGATTTGGTTGGATAATCGCACCCTTTTACTTTTGTGAAATCTACAACAAGTAGATCAGCCAATTGTCAAGAAGTTGTTGGTCAAGTGAGCCGGATAGGTTTTACTTGGTTCCATAATTTGATAGTTCCCTAATAACAAGAAACGTTTAAATCAGTCAAGAAAAACAAGTCCCGCCCTAAAATAGGTGATCAAACACACTCCAAACACAACACAACTTTCTAGGGAATTTGCAAGTGAAATTTTATTTTACGGTTTGTCGAACTCACTTGAAGCTTACGCGATAATATTACAATGTGTTTCACTAATAATTAGTATTCAGATAGTTTATGAATATGGCCTGATATCTCGTTCGTTTTGGTCATCAGCAAAACTGGAATTATTAAAATCTGTAAAGAGTGTCTCTAACTTAACATTTTAAAACACTATCGTCAAATCGTCTGTGAATAGGGGCGGGCTTTCAGTGGGCGACATACTGCAAATAAACCTCTATATAAAGGAGTTATAGGTGGACAACATTCATAAATTTCGATAAAGTTCCTCAATCATAACTCGGGGATTAAGTCGACAGTTGACCAATATATACAGTGTACTTTTTGTCATGACTGATGAACCTGCGGTCACAAACTGATCTCGAGAAGTACCGCGCGTGAATAGTTTAGCAATAATATCCAACTAGTCAACAATCCGTAATCTTTTTCTTAAGACCAACATCTAGTTATTCTGTCAGGAGCACATATCAAAGAAACACCGCAAGCGAACTGCCTGTTTTCCGTAGTTACTGCCTGTCCAAAAATCCCTTGCCAGCAGAACCCGCTCGACTCAGTTTACCTTTTCCAGTTTCCATCAGATTTTAGATGACATCTTTGTGTATCAGAGGTTGTGTTTCAGTGGAATACAATCTAATTTCAACTCGATTTCGAATGTAGTGTTTGCTAGCTCCGTACTATAAACACGAGGAAACACGAATGAATTAACCCTATTTCCATAATGGAAAAGAAAATATTTTGTCGACTAACATGTTGAAATAGTCTAAGTACTCTGTTTGTACGTACACAACTTTGTAGACGCAACCTTTTTAGATTATTTGAAATAGCACAACAAAAGTGAATCATTTCTGCCGATGCATCTTTCACTTTTATCTTTCGTGTGCGAATTCACATCCAAAGCATTGATAAATTATAAGGGACCATTTCGTTTAGGTACAACGACAAGTGGTTGTTTTCATTATGCGTTTTATAATATAATTTCAAACATAATAGGCGAGTTTGATGAAAGTTCTGAGTTTGCTAAGGTATTAGGTTAAAAATAGAAAAACAAACTGATATAAAAAAGTTTGTTGTATGGCAATACATTTGTCTGACTCCGGCTCGGCCTGCTGAACAGCTATACTGAACTGTTAATATCATTAAACTATAAAGCCTTCTCAGGCTTCTGCCTTCTGGATTGGAAACTGTGACAAATCACAATGCCACTGAAACAAGTATTTGCTGTACAGTTTAGCAATTGCCTTCCCGAACTAGGAGAAGCGTTTGGCAAACATGAAACAAGGGTAGTCATTGGATGTCTTTCACGGAAACTCTCAAAGGAACATTAACGACTTTGGTAAACTATAGAAGGGAGGCTTGTTCACTTAACATGTTGACTTATCGTCAGGCAGGGTAATGCTGAAAAGACTTGAGTCATCAATGAATAGAGTTTTCCTTCACATTTGGCTGTGTTGAATTTGTTATCAAGCCAGTTAGGCACAACCCGGGACAGGAAAAATTATGTTTATTCTTGTGAAAATAGACTACATTAGATTTGTAATTGTCTTAGCATTTATGGATAATTCTTGTAGTTCCCGTTTCCTCTCGCATTTCCTCATATGTGACATTGGCGAGATTTCCGAAGGCTGTCAGTAGGTTTACATCGATATCCCTTATACAATATGACAGAAGGTTTTGAGAACTAATATTTCCTGATGGGGCAGTTTGTCTTAGATCGATCCAACAACGTTTTTCAATTTATTTATGCCGACCAGTCGAGTATCAGAGAAGGAAAATTCCTTGTTTCAAATAGTTTTTATGGAATAAGATACAATGTTCAGAATGTTATCTGGTGAGACTAGCTCTGGCGATATTTACCCACGAGAGCTGCTCAAGTTTCGAAAATTCATATTGTAAATATTGCCGCAGAAAACATACAAAGCCCAGGTTCAAACATTTGAAGTGTAGTTGTGTGTTTAGTGATTGTTTTGGCAGTTTGCGGACTTTCCATGATCTTGGTCAGCCAAAGTTTAAACTTACCTGTTAGCGGATGTGCATGATGGCTTTTTAGTAATATGATCTCTGTGAGTAAGACAAAATATTTCTGAAATTCACAGGGAATGCAACATATTATAATTTTTCACTGAAAAGAACTTGTTTATGAATTTGAATTTATTTAATATTACTATATTTCGAAACGAATTAGCTGAAAGTTTGTAGGCGTCTTCTTCAATTGACTTACGAGTTATAAATGCCACTATTTTATGTGTAAAAGAAACTGCACAAATCGAAAAATTTGTTTTGAATAATGGGATCGCACATCTACCTGCTGTGATCAGTATATACCATAAATATAAGAAATAAATTAATTGTTCTTTAACTTTTCAGAGATTTCCTAGGAACAGGAACGGGGTGTGCGTTTCACCGGTCACAAACACTAGTAACACCAACCTCACCATTGTGTTTTAAAGAAACCAACGTTGTTTCTTATATTAGCTTATTTCGTTGTGTATGTATGATATAAACAGATTTCAATTTTCAAATCTCTTCATGTTTTTCTTCGAAACTGAATTTATTTTTTATTGTAAATAGGAAATGGTGCACAGATATGTTTTCTCTCATAGTTTCGTCTGCCAGCCTTATCTGCGTTGTTAAATGCTGGTTAAAATGGCTCATAATTAAGCATTTTTCCACCTTTAACCATGGCTTTACATAACAATTCTCAAAACAGTTAATTCGATGTTCCTGATATCCAAAAACAAGTATAATACAAACAATATTATTTATTGCAAAGTTCAACTTTGTTTATGTCCTGTTGCACAATCCAAATCGAATCACCAGCCAGGATATACTTTCAAATTATAAAGTCGAGTTTTCCAAATATGACTTTCAAGGTTTCTTGAAAGCATCCTGAGTCGTAAATATTTATATTTATTGAACTGACTTTTGGGGTTACTATCGTGGGCGAAAACTGAAAACTAAAAAAACTCATTTCCGAACATAATTATAATAGTTTAAACATTGTAATGACTCACTCAAAGAGACCAATTTATGCCGAACTTGATATAAGTTTGAAACGGAAGAAGTCAAAGCACAAATATTGTATTGGCACCGTTATTGCTAACATGTCAGTCAACTTGACTTAGAATAGTGACCGAGAACACGGGTAATATAAGAAGTTGACAACCAAAACTAGGAAAATCCAGAGTGATGCATAATTATATTTGAAAGCAGCAAGCAAACGAAAACAACTTATCCCCTAATAAGCTTTCTTCCCGGGAGGCGCCCAAATATTTTTTTAGTTGCTTAATGTATTTTTTAACGATTTTCCAAAGTTTTCTATATTAAGAATTACTGAAATAAAATTAATTAAAAGGTTCTGTCTTGAACATTATTCCGAGGAGTTGGTGAAACGAAGAAAGGAAACAGTTCCGAAAAGAAAAGAAACTCGAGTGCTTTTAGGAATAGAAATTATAGCGAGCAAGATCTTATTTGCAGCGGGTAAAACTGTTGTTTGGGAACACTCACTCCAACGTGATCTCGAAGTCCTAATATCGTTTTTTAAAATAAATACACAATTTGATCGGTGATCAAACAAGAGACGAAATCTAGACTTGTTGATTGGAGCAGAAAGCAAACCAATCCTTTTAGGGCCTGTTCTTCTCTCCTGCCAATGTCCATAAGAGCTCTCGTTAAAAGCTTTCCTTTTGTCATGCGTGGCAAACATTTGAGTTTCATCTTTGCGTTATCAGAGTTAATTCAAATGCTTGCAATTAGAATTTATGAGTGTACTCTTTCCCTCTTTTAGTTAGCGATACGATCTGTAACAAACTAAAAAGTTTTGCAACCTTTGTTATCAATCGGGAAGAGATATCTCGCTTTGAAATAATTATCACTTTTTTTACTTTTTTTTCTCTCTCTTTAGCTAACGCGGTATTCTTTTGTAATGAAGAAGACGAAGAAGTGACGCATTTAGCCCACAAAACGTGTGAAGTTGATCAGGTTTGCAAGACAGAAAAGTCTGTCACTGGTAGCAGCTGCATACACAAATATATCCCAGCCCTGAACAACATAATAAAACCGGTCAACGCTGCTCTGTACAACTTGTAAGAATCTTTAATTACTTGGAATAAAATTATTTATTTCTCTGGGAAGGCTGCTTTACTCATCTTTTCTATTTTCCGAACAGTATTTATGGCGACCGGTTCGGCTTGGATCAAAGGAATCTTTTTATAATAATTTCCCTTTGTACTCCATGCTTTGAAACTCAGGTGTTTTAGCACATTAAAACCAATAACTTTATTAGCCACCATCTAGTCTTCTATAGAAAGCCGTGAAGCAATAAAATTGTAATAAACCCGCAAGCTTTTTGTGTTTTCGCTTCACTTTCTCTCCGCCATTATTGTTCGGCACTATCAGCCTATCTCATCTCTATTATTCTCCTGCGAATATACTCGCCTACAGTCTGGCTATTTTATGAGTAGTTATTCACAGTACTGTCAGCATGGCGAAATTTATGTAGCCGCTTGAAAACGCAATAGTTTAACGACGTGATCGCTTTGTATGGGGCTGGCGTCAATTTATCAAGACGGTTTTACTCCAATTGGTGCAATGAACTAATTTAACAACAAACTTCTTCATTCATCCACTCTATCTTAAAAGCGTAGCCGTAATCCCTTTGTGTGTTATGTTTTCGCCTGCATTTAATTATAAAATTGTTCTATTATTCTATTTCAAAAGAAAACGAATCGACAACTAATACTGTTGGTGTTGTTTTGATTACGGTAAATTCGTTTCACAAAAGGCTCATTCTTAGAGTTTAATTTACAGCCCAAGGCTTTTGTCGATTTCACGGGTGGGTTGACAAGAAAGGAACAGTTGTGCTATAGTCTGTGTTCTATAAACAACTTTGATAACTCTTTAAAAGTCACAGCAAGACATAGTTAGAAAATTGACTCTGTTAAATCAAAGAATGCGGGGTCCTATCAACTGTGTTGATATATTGTTCAACGTTTTCTAAACGCTGGCAACTCTTTTCAAAACATGTCCAAACGCAAAGACGCGGATCCTTTTCTTATGTCCGGTTGGAAAAATTCACAAGCTGAACTCATATGCAAATGAGAGTATTTTGATCTTATGTTTAGAAATCTTGACATCTTCGGTTTGCGGAGAAGGAGCGCGCTCAAGAATGGTGGAATATTAATTCGATTTAAACTTTCAAGTTGTCGCAAGATCAAAAATCGATACTAGTGTCTAGTGCTTTTTCCTCCGTATACAGTAGAGTCGCAACTTCTGTTTATTGTTATTATGATTTTGGCTACGTGACAAAGCACAAAACGGGTCATATCTTTCAATCCCCTTCATGAATAAATCTTATCTAAAATTTATCAGACAAGACCAAATCCTGAAAAGGTTTGCAAGATTTGTCATCATTTGTTCATCGTGCTTGAGTAGTCGATAAGAGTTCCTAATGGTGCTCGCTATTCAATTGCAAATTCTAATTTCCAACAGTACACACATTAAGGGAAGAGATGACAGGTCTGTGACATGTATGTCCAAGGCGCCCCGAATTTATGATCAACTTTATATTAAATCAGAGGAAAGCTCTGAATTTTTTCCTTCTCATCCATTCGGACATTTTAGTGTTTTGTTCAAAATAGCCTTTATATGCCCTTGACCTAGATCCTGGTGTACTTTCAAAATGGAAATCTACGTCCCGGGAAGAATTTGAAAATATGTTTGGATGGCATTTTTGTTAAGAAGTTTCCTCAAGCCTTTTGTTTACTGCTTGCCAACACGTTTGTTTCAGCAATCTTAGGAAACGTTGGATTAACACTTTTAATACAAGTATTCGAGCATTAGGGTTGTAATATGGCTACCGCGGGCAAACATATCGCGTGTATTACTCTTAAAAAAAGACGATTGAGATTGTGACATTCAGCGTGTACACAAACATATCGCAAAATATTTGCCTACAAATATTCACTTTCTGCTTTTTGAAGATCAGAATCGCTTGAGAAGCTCAAGCTTATGTTGTCATGCACATTAAAGTCAGAGCTCTAACCAAAAAAATTAATTGTATTTTTGTTGTTAAATTCGGCTATTCTAAATCTAATGATACATGGGGTGATATCAAAAAGGCTTTTGTTTCTGCCGTTTATTTGTTTAGAGGTAAGTTGATTTGTGGCTCGGACGTGTTTACATCCGAGTTGTCAGGAACTGTGATTAACACTGACCCCTGATCATAATTCTAATGCAGCGACTTTGCATAAATGTAATACCCTGCAATTAAAAAGGGACTCGTAAAGTTTACACACCTTTGCAGAGCAATCGATTCGTTTGATCGAGAGATTGACACATATTGAAATCTATTGTCTTGCTTGCTTTTATGTTTCACCCAAAAGTGCGGATGAAACGATAGGTGGAAATCTCAAAAATAAGTCAAAGTTTATTTCATAATAAGTTTTACTGTTGTACTGTTAAGAAATAAAAGAATATAGTTTTAAACGAAACGGTCGCCTTCAAAATCTGTAGAAAACTCGAATAATCACGTTATTCGTCAACGTAGGCGTTTCAACTTTTTTAAAATCTGACAGTCGAAATCAAAATTAGTTTAATATCACCTCACTGACACTGGAAATGCCATTCTGGTGTAATGGTTGGCAAGGAACATTAAAATTATATATGCAGCTCACTTTCGTCCGAAATTTGGAGAAATTATCTTTTTCTAGTTTGTTACTCTTCGTGTAACTCACAGTTTACAATTCTTGTTTAACTTTCCCTTTTATATAAGCAAAAGGAATTCAAACAAGTTTGAAAGATAAACTTATAAATGTTCAATAGTGTTGACTTTCTTCAAGACCGATTCGACGCATGAAGTCTTGTAACGACAGAGCGGCCCCGTGTGTATCTAGCTCCAACTTCACATCTAATCCGTTAATTTTCCAAGTTGTTTATCGTGTCGGTTCTTAGAACCAAAATCTGAATTCTCCGTCCACTTTCTTTCATTTTATGGATGTTTGAGATTCTTTTTTGAATTAAAACTCTAAGAATTCCCATCAACTTTATTACGTTGTTAAGATTCGGCTAAATAGCCGCCCTTATTAAGCTGAAAACACCTCCATCACTGCACTCCTTCCACCTTTTAGAGATTAAGGAGACCATTTGAACTAGCTCAAACACAACTTATAACGACATTCCTCTGTCGGCAAACGGATTAGCTTTAGAAACTCGTTCTTTAGTTTCTCATTCCTTCTTGAACCATACACCGCATCTTCCGGTTCAAGTTGTTGTTATTATTATTATTATTAACCCTATTATATAATAATAATAATAATAATAATAATAATAATAATAATAAATAACTCAGGTTCAAGCTAAATAACCAGTATAAACTGGAAAAAATAAAATTTAAGATAATAATATATATTTGAAAATATGTCAGTACTAAGTTAGACGGAGTCTAACATTTTATTCTGTCGAAGCTAAACCAGCAATTTATGGCCATGCTGATTTTCACCGAAACTGGCGAAAGTTTAATGAAGTTTCTCTCCTTTTGGTTTAGGAAACAAATTTGTACCACATTATGTTATTACTTGATTTTGTATGCGAATGATATTTATAGAGGAAAGTAGTTGAGTTCTTGCTATAACTTGATTGAAACCCCGAGAATAAACTTGTAAGCAATTGAAAGAGTATTGAAATACAAATAGCATATAAACAGAGCACTGTACCATTTACAGCGTTGACCACCTTTAATACGGTTCAACAATAAAATGTTACAGAATAGACAGGATATACTGGAGCTCCATATTTAACTGTCATAGCTGGGCCATCCTTTACCTAGTTTCATAAGCGTGAATTACAAACTACATAATTATTCTCTGCCTTTAATAACCGACATGTAATCATGCACAGTTGTGCCGTTGGTAGAGTATGAATTGAAGAACGCAAATCAGTAGAATCGCTTCTTACACGCGCGAGTTGCAGTGGGTGTACTAATCTCAACAGAATCAGAGCGACATTATACAAGTGCATGTACAAATGCATTGTCAACACAAAAAATTAGAACATGTACATTGGAACTTAACTTGTGTGGACAACGACAACTCAAACATTTTGTTTGCTGTCTATAAACGGACCTCTTCCCTCTGCCATAACGGGAAACATGGCTGATAATTTCTACAGTGACTTTACAGCGACTGCTAACAAATAACTCAATCTATTACATGAATGATTAAATTTGAGCAAAGTGCAACAGAAGTTCGATGGATTATGAGTGAATGATCAGTATTATTTATACCTGTGCTGAAACTACCCACTATGCTGACAAGCTTTCATGGATGAAAAACACGCCGACAGTCGTGCAAGGTTGCCCCATAAACACCAAAACAAATTAAATGACAATCTGTGCAAAGTCGTCTGTCGGAGAAAATATACTTATATTATATACTTGGTCCAACAATTGCTGTTACCGAAGACATAGTTTTGCTCATGGTATCTATCATATATATATCTAATAATTTTGTACTAATCTAATTGGAGGTATCTTTAGATTAACGAAAATAAGAGTGTCTGTAGTGGAAATAGTAAGCAAATTGAGTTCGCTGAACACTGCAAAAACAACAATGAATCTTTCTCTATATTGAACGAAAAGCAGGAACCTTGCAAGTTCTGTAATAATACGGTTTTTTACCTTTTTCTACGGTTACCAACCTTAACTAAAAACAGCAATCGCACTACTTTCACTAATTTAGAATAGATAGATTCTTTCATTCTTCATTTTGCAGTCTGGCCATACGGCAATCTGCATTTTGAACCGAATAGTATGACAAACAGGTTTAGAATTTTATAAAATTCTCATTTTTTAAAATTTGAATTATAATAACATTGACAACGTCTTCTCTTTATAACAATAAATAAGTAGCTATTATGCGAAGAACTACTTGAGAATTGAGGACAAACTGTTTCTTTTCGAATGATATTCCATTCCAGGTTAACTTAGCTTTATACCAGTGAATGAACTGGTGAAAAGTAACACTGAAATAGTTAAGAGTCGGTTTTTTTCTCTCCTAGTATAACATGTTTGGTGTTATTTGTTTTACAATCATCTTTAGCAGTAACATCAGTTTTCCTGATTTTTCATCTCGCGGGAAGCATGTGCGTTTCGCTTTTGGTTCAATCTGAAATCAAAGCAAGAGACAATACAACAAGAGTTCTCAGTGGAAGAAGTGACGCTTGTTATATCACACCTGCTGCGGTGTTGGTTTTAATCTCTGCAGCTGAGCATTTGCCCGAGAGGTTGAATATGTAGACGACTGAAAAAGACAAGATAGTCATCATTACAAATACAATGGCTAGTTTGTGCTTTGTCTTCCCTTGATAGACAGAAGAACAGAAGGGACGATGTGAATACCTATTTCAGAAGGCATGCATGGAAAGATCCTTGAACAGTTGCAGAGAGTTGATCATAATTTATTCGCCTTATTACCTTATATAACCTGTTTTAACGAATGCTTGCTTGCTATTGTCTTGCTATATCTAGTTCTCTTGCTCATGAAATCTATACAGGGGAAAATTTACTGCATTAAGCTGTACAAATCTACACTGTCTGGTTCGTTACGAAAGCACTAGTCTAGTACTAGTACTAAGTTTTCAAAACTGGACTAAAAAGTGTTTGAATAGATGCACTTACCCATCTAAAAACTTTACAAAAAGCAAGTTATTTCGGTTAAGAAGATGCTATCATAGTGTTCTTCGGCTTGTTAAAAGACTGGTAATGGTTCTTCCAAAAATACTTCGATTTCAGATAAAAGGAAAGGGTGCTAAAACTGGTTGTTAGAATCGTACGTGGTCATCTTCATTTACTGAGTTCACGGTAAAGTGATTTTCTAAGAAATCCAATGAACTACAGAGTACTACTACTACTACTACTACTACTACTACTACTACTACTACTACTACTACTACTACTACTACTACTACTACCATCACCACCACCACCACCACTACCACTACTACTACTACTACGTACGTAATAATGCATTACAAAAACAGTGGTCTTCGCATGAGGATGGACACATTCACTGTTTCAGTCTTACCGTGCAGGGCTAGAACGGCTCAAGGTTGTTCAACAAGCCATGAGCAGTTCCCACGACAAGGATCCTTTCGACGGGATCAAATAATCCAACGTAGAGGATGCGGCACTACATAGCTTAATAATTGAAGCAGATGACACTGAAGTTATCGAGATCGAATAGATCACTCATGGACATTCACCGTACCGTACTTGTATACTTGTTACTGCTATATAAAATGAAGAATTCTTTTAAAAGTAACTGAACTTTTATCAATTTGTTACTGTTACAGTTTCTGTTATTGTTAGTTATTTTAATATGTATTAACGTTTTGTTTTAAACATTTGGTTGTTTAGTTCTCAAGAAATTAAATATGTGCCCCGTCCCGAATAAGCGCCCTCCCTTGAGGTACCAAGGTAAATAAGCGCCTCGGGTGCTAAGTCGAATCATTACAGTGCATGTAGTCTTATAATTAGAAAAAGTGAGTACCTAATGTATTTAACGTAGCTCACTCGGATATAAAAAGCTAGTGGTTTTTCACATATTCCACTTCCCTACTATTCCTCTGCGAGCCAATTCATGCTGGTGCCATCCTCAGACAGCTTTCAACTGTTACACAATGCCGACATTATCGAGGGCTGGGGGAAACTGTTCTTACTATAAAGATTCTGACAATTGTGAATTGTTTATTGGGCTAGATACTACGGTACACAGTTGTAATCTGCACTGACCTTGCCACAAGAATTACATTTTCCTTCTTGTTTCCGCCGATGTACCCAGTGATGCCGTACAATGTTCTATAGAAGAAAACAATTGAAAGGAACACTTCAAATCTGGAAGCTTTCTCCATGAATAAGTTAAGTTATACCATGGAGCGATAGGGCTGGGTGGGCTATCAGCCCCACCAATAATTTTGCTGAAAACTTTTTTATTTTACTTTTTTTATTTCAAACAGTACTTCTTTGTGTCACAAGCACATAGAATTTTCTTTGGTTTGCTTATCATCAAGATGGCCACAATAAAAATAAGCAATGGGTATAAACATTAATGTCACTTTGAATACATATTACAAGTACATGCTTATATTTTCTTAACTTCTTTGTCGGATTTTGTGGAGAAAACTAACAGAAATTATGATGAAAAATTTGACATTCAAAATTTTTCAGAGGAGCAAGCCCCCGATCCCCCTAGAAATCTTGCACCTTTGGCGCTTGCTGGCTCACCAATCCCAAATATACTCTGCAGTCCCTGAATCAAAGGTCATGTCCACATGCATTTCTAGGCACAGCAGTGCTTAGTTCTGCTTTCTAGAGTACCAATTCAGGAAAGACTAGCATTGTGAATGTTACCAATATTCAGGTAAAAAAATTGCAAATTGTATAATTAGAAATAATTTACAGTATTGTAAAAGAGTATCTTGATCTTGTTGTAAATTTTCAGGATTGAAACCCAACAGTTTTGCCATTCAACTGCTGAGAATAATAGAAGACTAATACAGTGTATCTGTACGACCAGTGTGTTACCAAGAGCTGGGCTTTGGTTGTCCAATGGCTGTCAAAACTGTTCCCTATACATCTGGATACTTATCATTATATAACAAGCTTGAAGAGCTAAAGCAGATGATGGTACACAATGTAAAGTGTTTCAATAAGTCAGCACATTCATTGGCTATCAATGCATGAAGCTGTTGGCAGTATCTACATGTACACATACTCTACCTGGACAGTGTAAGTAATGTCCTTTGAAAATGAAATACCAGCAGTGATTGGAGTTAAAGTATAAGAAGAATGACCAGTGAGACAAACCAAATCATTCGTTTTATAAATGGAAACCACAAGTTTTTAAGAGGACATCCTAAGCACAGTCTTTAAGAAAGGCACAAAGGACACTGACAAAATGAAAACCATGCTGCAGAGAGCACTTACTACAATTAAACCATAGAAGACCAACCCTTGCTTGCATGAGCAACAGCTACAACATAGTATAGCACACTGAACTAACTTAGGAATAATTACCAGCACAAATGAACAACGGTGACAGGCCTTGATGAATGGCAGTAAAATCAGTTCTCTCATGCATCATGCGTTGTATCTGCTAACGCTGGCAAGCAGAATAGACAATATTTTGTCCCACCCTTGTTGCAGTTTTATGTTAAAGCCACTGCATTTAGAGATGAAAAGAGATCAAGTGCTCATAATTAAACCCATTTTTTTCTTAGAAATGTTTTCTGTTAATACAACAGAATAAAAGCAAAGAATTTTTGATTTCTTAAATATTAAACCAAAATACATTTCTCATCAAACGAAACAGGAACGTTGTATCATGATCAATGCAAATATATCATAACTATAAGAGCAATCACAAATACAAAACACATTAGATGATTTTTAACAAGGAGAAAACAGGGGGTAATATCATGAGACCATGAGAACTTCAACTACAGAAGATAACGTGTTACCGGATTTGTTCCTTATGCTGCTTTCCTTCATTGCCAGTGAAATATATAAATTTCTTGATCCAAGAATTGTTCAAGCATTCAGTCACCAATAAGAGGTCAAATTCACTAGAGCTGGCTCCTTTCACACGCATTACAAATTATATGAAGATATTTCTCTTGCGATTAAATCACCTAAAGTCTAATTCCAGAATACTTTTAAAAATTTCTTAATGGCAACTCTCCTGGATAAATTGTAGAAATTATCTCTTTATGGATAGGTAAGAACAACACACAAAATGAAAATTTCACTTGTCAGCCATTTTATATTAGGAATTTGGCAAATAAAGAGCCCGAAATATAACTACAGTATAATTAACAATTATCCCCCGAAGTGGAGGTGAATATCTATCGCTAGGCACCGACACTGAGGGGTATAATTGTTTTAGTATTAACCAAACAGGTGAATAGCAC
>JANSTR010111090.1:0-55973 GCA_025434805.1 Antipathozoanthus remengesaui | reverse complement strand
CTGTGATTAGTTCTCCCCTCTGACTGCCATTCTCCTAGGAGTCACATAGCCTGTGAGGTCTGTTCGTGTTAGTCCTATTAATTTGTGAGTTTTCCTTTCCTATTACTATTATCCCGTGTGACTCCTTTTCACCTGTGAGTCACCGTTATCTGCAAGTTCTACTTTTGTGTCACTCCTCCTAATTTGTGAGTTCTCCTTTTCTGTGCATACTTGTCCCCTGTGACTTCGTTCGCCTGTGAATCACCGTCCCCTACGAGTTTTCCACTCTTGTTCCTCCTCTTAATCTGTCAGTTCTCCTTTCCTGTGATTATCTCTACCCTGTGACTCCCCTTTTCTTGTGAGCCCCCTTTCTCTTTCAGTTTTCTTACGTTGTTATTTCTCTCTTCCTCTGAATATCTCTCCCCTTTGACTCCCTTTGTCCCACGAGATCCCCTGTGAGCTCTCCTTTCCTGTCACGTGCGTACTTTGTGAGCTAAACTCTTCTGTGATTATTTCTTTCCTGTTACTCCCCTTCTCCTCTCAGTACCCCTTTTCTGTTAGTTCAAATCCCGTGTCACTCCTCTAAACTTGTGAGTTTTACTGTCATTTGATTTTTTCTACCCTGTGACCCTTTTTTCTCCTATGATTCCCTTTCCCCTGCGAGTTTTCCTGTCATGTCATTTTTGCTACATTGTCAGTTCTGCTTTCCTGTCATTATTTCTACGCTGTGACTCCTTTTCTCCTTTGTGTCCCCTCTTCTGTGAGTTCTACTCCGGCGTCACTTCTCCAAATTGGTGAGTTCACCTTTCCTGTCATTAATTCTATCCTGTGACTCCCCTTCTCCTGTGACTTCCCGTCACCTGTCCATTCTCCTCGTGTTAGTGCTGGTAGTTTGTGAGTTGTCCTTTCCTGTGACTATTACTAACATGTAAGTCCTGTTGGCCTGTGAGTTCTCGTCTATTTTCACTACTCCTACTTTGTAGGTTCTTCTTTATGTGATTATTTCTCCCCTGTGACTCCCTTTCACCTGTGATTCCCCCTTCCCCTAAGAGTTCTTTTCTCATGTCATTCCTCCTACTTTGAGAGTTCTCCTTTGCTGTGATTATTTCTCACCTGTGACTCCCCTTCTCCTGCGTGTCCCTCTCCCCTGTGCATTCTCGTCGTGTTAGTCCTGCTTGTTTGTGAGTTATCCTTTCCTGTGATTATTTCTAACATGTAAGTCCTCTTCCCCTGTGAGTTTTCCTCTCGTGTTAGTCCTCCTACTTTCTGGGTTTTCCTTTCCTGTGACTCTGTCTCCCCTTTGACTCCACCTCTCCTGTGAGTCTTCCTGTGAGATTTGTTTCATCAGTCCTGCTAATTTGTGAGTTCTCCTCTGCTGTGATTCTTTTTCCCTCTGACTCCCCTTCTCCTCAGAGTCCCCTTCCTTTGTGAGTTCTCTTTGCTTGTCACTACTCCTACTTTGCGAGTTTTTCCTTGTGTTATTATTACTCCCCTCTGACTCCCCTTCTCCTGTGAATCCCCTATGAGATCTTTTCTCGTGTTCCTCCTCCTGTTTTTTGAGTTTTCTTTCCCTGTGATTATTTCTCCCTTGTAACTCGTTTTTTCCTGTGAATCCTCCTCTTCTGTGAGTTCTCCTCGCGTATCACTCCTCTAAATTTGAGTGTTCTCCTCTCCTGTGAATTTTTCTCGGCTGTGACCCCCCTTCGCCTTTGAGTTGCCGTCCCCTTTGCGTCCTCCTCGTCTTATTTCTGATAGTTTGCGAGTTCTCCTTTCCTGTGATTATTTCTCCGCAGTGACTCTTTTTATCCTTGAAGTCCCGTTCTTTTGTGAGTTCCGTCTCATGTCACTCTTCCTAATTTGCGAGTTCTCCTTTCCTGTCATGATTTCTCCCTTGTGACTCCACTTTTTCTGTGAGACCTTCTCCCCTGTGAGGTCTCCTCATGTTAGTGCTGCCGATTTGTGAGATCTCCTTTCGTGTGATTATTTCTTTCGTGTGGCACCACTTCTCTTTTGTGTTCCGTTCCGCTGTGTGTACTCCTGTGATGTTACCCCTGAGTTATCCTTTCCTGTGATTATTTCTCCCGTGTGACTGCCCTTCTATTGCGAGTCTCCCTTTTCTGTGAGTTCTGCTGTTGCGTGTCTCCCATGTGACTCGCTCTCTTCTGTGAGACCACTTCCTCTGTTTATTTTCCTCCCTTGTCACTCCTCCTATGTTGTGAGTTCTCCTTTCCTGTCATTATCTTTCCCTTGTGATTCTCCTTCTTCTGTGTATCCCCCTGCAAATTCGTCTTCCGTGTCATCCATCGAGTTTTTCTTTTCTTTGCATATTTCTCCCCTGTGATTCCCCTTCTCCTGTTAGTCCCCCTCGTTTGCGAGTTCTACTCCTGGTATCAGTCCTGCTGATTTGTTAGTTCTCTTTTCCTGCGATTATTTCTCCAGTGTGGCTCCCCTTCTCCTGTGACACCCCTCCCCTATGCGTTCTCCTCGTGTCAGTCCCCTTATCCTGTGAGTCCCCCTCCCCAGTAAGTTCTCCTCTCATGTCATTCCTCCTAATTCGTGAGTTCTCGTTATCTGTCGTGATTTTTAACCTTTGACTCCGTTTCTCCTGTGAGACCCCCTCCCTTGTGAGTTCTCCTTTTGTGTTAGTCCGTCTAACCTGTTAGTTTTCCTTTCCTGTTATTATCTTGTTTTCTTTCCTGGGACCCTGCGAGTCCCCTTCCGCTGTGAGTGCGCCTCTTTTGTCACTTCTACTTTCTGAGGTCTCCTTCCATGTGATTAGTCTTCTCCTGTGACTCCTCTTCTCCTGTGATGCCCCTTCTGCTGAGAGTTCTCCTCTCATGTCACTCCTCCTAATTTCTGAGTTCTCTTTTCCTCCTGTGATTATTATTCCCCTGTGACTCCTCTTTTCCTCTCAATCCGCCTCTTCTGTAAATTTTACTCCCGTGTCACCACTCCAAATTAGAGTGTGCTCCTTTTCTGTGATTATTTCTCCCTTGTGGCACTTTTTCTTCTGTGAGTTCCCTTCCCCTGTGCCTACTCCTCGTGTTAGTCCTGCTAGCTTTTGAGTTATTCTTTCCTATGATTATTTCTCCCCCGTGAGTCCGCTTATCCTCTGAGTCCCCCTTCCCCCTGATTTTTCTTCTCATGTCACTCCTCTTACACTCTGAATTTTCCTCTTCCTTTATCCCCTGTGACTCCCCTTCCCCTGTCAATCCCTCATGTGATTTCTCCTTTCTGCTTTCTTGTGATACTGTATCCATTATTATTTCCCTTGTGCTGTGAATCTTTTCCTATGAGATATTCTCTCGTGTTCCTCCCCTAATCTGTTAGCTCTGCTTTCATGTGATTATTCTCCCCTGTGACGCCCCTTCTCCTGTGAGTCCCCCTACCCTGTGAGTTCTCCTCTTGTGTTCCTCTTCCTAATTTGTGAGTTCTCTTTTCCTCTGAATATATCTCTCCTGTGACTTCCCTTCTTTTTGACTTCCCGTCCACTGGGTGTTTTCCTCGTATTAGTCCTCCTAGTTTGTCAGCTCTCCTTTCCTTTGATTATTTCTCCCCTGTGACTCGCCTTCTCCTGTATGTCCCCTTCCTCTCTGAGTTTTCCTCCAATGTCACTGCTCCTACTTTCTGAGTTTAACTGTTCTGTGATTATTGCTCTCCTTTGATTCCCCTTCTCCCGTGAGTAGCCTTTTTCTGCGATCTGTACCCCGTGTCACTCCGCCTAGTTTGTGAGCTCTCTTTTCTGTGATCATTTCTCCCCATCATGACTCCCCTTCTCTTGTGAGTCCCCTTGGGCTGTGAGATGTGCTCTCATCCCACTCCTCCTACTTTGTGAGTTCTCCTTTCCTGTGGACATTTCCCCTTTTCCTGTCAGTCTCCCTCCTCTGTGAGTTATCCACTCGTGTTCCTCTTTCTAATCTGTGACTTCTTCTCGTGTTAGTCTTCTTAGTTATTGAGTTCTCTTTTCCTGTGATTATTTCTAACCTATGAATCCCCTTCTCCTGTGATTGGCCCTTCCCTGTGGCTTCTCCTCTCGTGCTGTTTTTCCTAATCTCTTTCCTGTGATTATTTCTCACCCGTGATTCCCATTTTCCTGTGAGTTCCCTTCCCCTTTTAGTTCTTCTCTGTTAGTCCTGGTAGTTTGTGAGGTCTCCATTCCTTTGATTATTTCTCCACTGTGACTTCCCTTTTCTTTTGAATCCTCGCTCCCTGTGCATTCTCCTCGTGTTACTCCTGCTAGTTCGTGAGTTCTCCTTTCCTTTCATTTTTGGCTAACCTTTGAGTCCCCTTCACCTGTAGGTTCTCCTTTCCTGTGATTATTTCTAACATGTAAGTCCTCTTTCATTGTGAGTTCTCCTCTCATGTCATTATGTCTCCCCTTTGACTCTCTTTTTCCTGTGATTTTCCTTCCCCTGCAAGTTCTCCACTCTTGTCAGTACTCCTCCGTTGCGAGTACTCCTTTCTGTGATTTTTTCTCCCCTATGACTCCCTTTATTCTGTGATCCCCGTTCCCCTGTGAGTTCTCCTCTCATGTGATTCTCCTACATTGCCAGTTCTTATTTCTTGTCATTATCTCTCCCCTTTGACTCCCCTTCTGAGTTCTAATCCCGTGTCACTCCTTGAAATTCGCGAGTGCTCCTTTTGTGTGTTTATTAATCCCCTGTGACTGTCCATCTCCTGTGAGTCCCCGTCAACTATGCATTCCCCTCGTGTTAATCGTGCTAGTGTATCAGTTCTCCATTTGCTGAGATTATTTTTAACCTGTGAGTACCCTTCCCGCGTGAGTTGTCTTCTCTCTTGTCATTACTCCTACTCTTTGTGAGTTTTCCTTTCTGTGATTTTTTCTCCCCTGTGACTCCCTTTCGTATGTGATACTCCCTCCCCTGTGAGTTCTCCTCCCTTGTCACTACTACTACTTTGTGAGTTCTCTTTTCTGTGATTATGTTTCTCCTGTTGACACCCTTTCTGCTGTGATTTCCTTTCCCCTGTGAGTTCTCCTCTCATGTCATTCCTTTTACATTGTCAGTTCTCCTTTTCTGTCAATATCTCTCCCCAGGACTCTCCTTTTTCGTTGAGTACCCCACCTCTGTGAGTTGTAATCCCGTTTCACTCCTCCAAATTTGTGCGTTCTCCTTTCCTGTGTGTTTGCTCTACCCTGTGACACCCATTCCCGTCGCGTGTGGCATTCTCCTCCTGTTAGTAGTGATAGTTTGTGAGTTTTCCTTTCCTGTAATTATCTCTAAGCTGTGAGTCCTCTTGCCCTGTAAGTTTTCCTTTCCTGTAATTATCTCTAAGCTGTGAGTCCTCTTGCCCTGTGAGTTTTCCTCTCTTGTCACTAGTCTTACTTTGTGTGCTCTCGTTTCTGTGATTGTTTATTTCTCCCTTGTCACTCCCCTTCTCCTGTGATCCCCCTTCCCCTGTGAGTTATTCTCATGTGATTTCTGCTACATTGTCAGATCTCCTTTCCTGTTATTATCTCTTCCCTTTGACTCCCCTTCTTCTTTGAGATACCATCTTCTGTGAGTTCTAATCCCGTATCACTTCTCCAAATTTGTTAATTCGGCTTTCCTGTGATTATTTCTTCTGCTGTTAGGCCTGCTAGTTTGTGTGTTCTCCTTTCCAGTGATTATTTCTAACCTGTGAGTCCCCTTTCCCTGTGAGTTCTACACTCTTGACAATCCTCCTATTTTGTTAGTACTCCTTTCCTGTGATTGTTCTTCCCTTGTGATTCCCTTTCTCATAAGATTCCCTGACTTCTGACCATTCTCCAATTGTTAGTTTTGCTAATTTATAAGATCTCTAATGCTGTTATTATTTCTAACCTGTGACTACCCTTTGCCTGTGATTGCTCTGTAGTGCTGTTAGTTTCGGAGTTTTCATTTCCTGTTATTATCTCTTGACCTGACAATCACCTTTCCCTGTCAGATCTGCTCTCTTGTTACTACTCCTACTGTCGTAGGTCTCCTTTCCTGTCATTACCTCTCCCCTGTGACTCCCCTCCTCCTGTGAGTCCTCCTTTTCTGTGAATTCTAATCCCGTGTCACTCCTCCGAGTTTGTGAGTTATCCTTTCCTGTGATTATTTCTTCCCTGTGACTCCCTTTCTCCTGTGAGTCCCCTTCTTTTGTGAGTTCTACTTCCGTGTCACTCCTCCAAATTTGAGAGTTCTCTTTCTCTGTGAATATTTCTCCTCTGTGAGTTCTCCTTTCGTGTCATCCCCCTACTTTATGATTTCTTCCCTGTCAATCCATTTTTCCTGTGACTCCCCCTCTTCTGTGGGTGCTACTTATGTGTCACTCCTCCAATTTTGTGAGCTCTCCTTTCCTGTGATTACTTCTCTATTTGTAACTCCTCTTCCGTTGTGTGTCATCCTCCCATGTGAGTTCTTCTCTTGTGTTCCTCCTCTTAATCTGTGAATTCGTCTTCCCTATGATTATTTCATCTTGTGACTCGCTATTTCCTGTGAGTTTCGTTCTCCTGTGAGTTGGCCTCTCATGTTACTTTTCCTACTTTGCGAGTTCTCCTTTCCTGTAATTATTTCTCTGCTGAAACTCCCCTTCTCCTCTGTGTCCCACCGGTGAGTTGTTCTTTCGTATTATTGCACCTACTTTGTGAGTTCTCTTTTCGTGTCATTTCTCCCTTGCGACACCCCATCTCCTGGGTTTTCCTTTGGTGATCTTCCTCCTAATGTATGAGTTCTTGTTTCCTCTGATTATTGCTCCCCTGGGTATCGCCTTCTCCTGTGAGTACCCTTACCCTGCAAGTTCTCGTTTCGACCTATTTCTCCACATTTATGAGTTATCCTTTCCTGCGATTATTTCTTCCCTGTGACTCTCCTCCTAGGAATCTCTCTTGCCTGTAAGCTGTTAGCCCTGCTGTGTTCTTCTTTCCTGTGATTGTTTTTCCCTTGTTACTGTACTTCTCCTGTGAGTTCCCATTCTTTGTGAGTTCTACTCTCATGTCAGTCCTCCCAATTTGTCAGTTTTCCATTTCTGTGAATATTTTTGCACAGTTACTCCCCTTCTCCTCTGAGTGCCCCTCCCCGGTATGTTCTTCACTGATGTTCCGCTTTGTAACGTGTCAGTTCTTCTTTGCTATGATTATTCCTGCCCTGTGACTCCCCTTATCTTGTGAGTCCCCCTCCCCCGTCAGTTCTGATTTGCGAGTTTTCACTTCCTCTACTTTTTTCCGTGTGACTACCCTTCTCTTGTGAGTGCCCTTCCCCAGTGAGATCTTCTCTCGTTTGTGAGTTCTCCTTTCCTGTGATTATTTCTTTCGTGTGACATCACTTTTCCTCTGAGTCCCATTGCGCTGTGTGTTATCCTCTCTTGTCACCCCTCCTCCTTGTGACTCGCCTTTGCCTGTGAGTCCCCTTTCCCTTCCCCTCTGATTTCCCGTTTCGTGTTCTTCCTGTGAGTTCTGCTGTCGCGTTCCTTTTCCTAATCTGTGAGTATTTCTCCCATGTGACTCCCTTTCTTCTGTGAGACCACTTCCTCTGTTAATTTTCCTCTCTTGTCACTCCTCCCATTTTGTGAGTTCGCCTTTTCTGTCAGAATTTGCCTCAGTCACTCTCCTTCTCCTGTGAGTCCCTCCCCCCTATCAGTTGTTTTCGTGTTATTCCTGCTGATTTGTGAGTTTTCCTTTCCTGTAGTTATTACTCCCGTGTGACTCCCCTGTGAGATTTCGTCTCTTGTTAGTGCTACTGATCTGTCAATTCTCCTTTCCTGTGATTCTTTCTCCCTTGTGGCTCCCCTTCTCCTGTGAGACCCCTCCCCTATGCGTTCACCACGTGTTAGTCATCCTACTTTATGAGTTCTCCTTTCCTGTCATTATTTCTGCCCTGTGAGTTCCCTTCTCCTGTGAGTTCTCCTCTCGTGTCACTCCTCCTAATTTGTGAGTTCTCCTTTCCTGTCATGATTTCTAACGAGTGACTCCATTTCTCCTGTGATAACCTGTCACTCTGATCCTGTTATGATTTCTCCCCTGTGACTCTCCTTCCACTGTGAGTCCCCCTCCCCTTTGAGTTCTCCACGTGTTAGTCCTGCTGATTTGTGAGTTCTCCTTTGCTGTGATTATTTCCTTCGTGTGACGCCAGTTATTTTGTGAGTCCCCTTTCGCTCTGTGTGTTATACTCTCTTGTCACCTCTCCTACTTTGTGAGTTCTCCGTTCTTGTGAATATCTCGCCCCTGTGACTCGCTTTCTCCTATGAGTCCCCTTCCCCTGTGAGTTGTCAATTGGTGTCATTCCTCCTAATTTGTGAGTTCGTCTTTCCTGTGATAATTTCTCCCCTGTGACTCCCCTTCTCCTAGGATTCTTCCTAGTTTGTGAGCTCTCCTCGCGTAAGTCCTGCTAATTTGGGAGTTCTCCTTTCCTGTGATTATTCTTGGCCTTTGACTGTTCTACTCCGGTGAGTTTCCCTCCACTGTGAGTTCTACTCCCGTGTCAGTCTTCCTAATTTCTGAGTTGTGCAGATTGTGTTGAGATTTTTTATCCCCAGTGACTCCCTTTCTCCTGTGAGTCCACCTCCGTTGTGAGTTTGTCTCTCTTGTTGCCGCTCTACTTTGTGAGTTCTCCTCTCTTGTTATTATTTCTCCACTGTGACTCCCCTTCTCAGGTGAGTTTGCCTCCTCTGTGAGGTCTACTGCCGTGTCATTCCTCCAAATTAGTAAGATCTTCTTTCCTGTGAACATTTCTCTTCTGTGACTCCCCTTCTCCTGTGAAACTTCCTTCCCTGTGAATTCTCCTGTCGCGTTCCTCCTGCTAATCTGTAAGTTCCAGTTTCCTGTGGATATTTGTCTCCTCTGACTGCCCTTCTCCTGCGAGTCCTCCTCTGTGAATTTTCCTTGTGTTAGTCCTGCGGATTTGTTAGTTCTCCTTTCCTGTAATTATTTCTCCCGTGTGATTCCCCTTCTGCTGTGAGTTCCCTTTCCATGTGAGTTCTCGTTTCGTGCTGTACCTCCTAAATTGTGAGTTCTTCTTTCCTGTTATTCTTTCTCCCCTGAGACTCCCCTTCTGCTGTGACACCCCCTGTGAGTTCTCCTTTGGTGTTACTCCACGTAATTTGTGACTTCTCGTTTCTTTGATTATATTTCCATTGTGACTGTACTTCTCCTATTAATTCCCCTCCCCTGTGAGTTCTACTCTGGTGCCAGTGCTCCTAATTCTGAGTGGTCCGGTTCTGCGATTACTTGTCCCCAGTGAATACTCCTACGAGTTCCCTTCCACTGTGACTTCTCCTCTCTTGTCACGCCTGTTACTTTGCTAGTTCTGCTTCCCTGTGATTAGTTATCCTCTGTGGTTCCCCCTGCCCTGTTAGTCCGCCTCCACTGTGAGTTCCCCTGTCGCGTTCCTCCTGCTAATCTGTGAGGTCTCCTTTCCTGTGATTATTTCTCTAGTGTGACTCCCCTTTTTTGGTGACTCCCCGTCCCCTGGGTTTTCTCCGCGTTTTTGTCCTCCTAGTTTGTCAGCTCACCTTTCCTGTGATTATTACTCCCCTGTGTCTCACTTTTTCCTGTGAGTACCCCATTTCTGTGAGACTTACTCCCATATCACTCCTCCAAAATGGTGGGTTCTTCATTCCTTTGATTATTTCTCCCAAATTAGTGAATTTTCCCCTGCTGTGATTATATCTCCGTTGTGACTCCCCATATTCTGTGAGTCCCCGTCAACTGTGCATTCTCCTCGTGTTAGTCCTGCTAGTTTGCGAGTTTTCTTTTCCTGTGATTATTTCCAACCTTTGAGTCCCCTTCCCCAGTGTGTTCTCCTCTCTTATCACTACATCTACTTTGTGAGTTTTCCTTTCTGTGTTTATTTCTGCCCTGAGACTACCTTTCTCTTGTGACTCCCCTTCGCCTGTGAGTTCTCCTCTCATGTCATTCCTCCTGCTTTGAGAGTTCTCTTTTCTTGTCATTATCTTTCCCCTGTAACTCCCCTTCTCCTTTGAGTCCTCCTTTTCTTGTGAGATCTAATTCAGTGTCGCTCCTCCAAATTGGTGAGTTCACCTTTTCTGCGATTATTTCTCCGTTGTGTCTCCCCATCTCCTGTGAGTCCCCCTCAACCGTCTATTCTCTTCGTGTTAGTCCTGCTAGTGTGTGAGTTCTCCTTTCCTGTGATTAATTTTAACCTGTAAGACCCGTTGCCCTGTAAGTTCTCCTCCCTTGTCACTACTCGTACTTTGTGAGGTCACCTTTCTGTGATTATTTCTCTACTCTGACTCCCCTTCTCCTGCGATTCCCCATCCCCTCTGCGTTTTTGTCTCATGTCATTCCTCCTACTTTGCGAGTTCTTCTCTCCTCTAATTCCCCTTCTTCTATGATTCCCCTTCTTCTGTGAGTTCCTAATTTGTGAGTTATTTTGTCCTGTAATTATTTCTAACCTGTGAGTCTCCTTCTCCTGTGATTTATACTCTCTTGTCACTACTCCTATTTTGCGAGTTCTACTTTCTGTGAATATTTCTCCCCTGAGACTACCTTTCTCTGTGATTCCCCTTCCCTTGTGAGTTCTCTTCTCATCTCATACCTCTTACATTGTCAGTTCTCTTTTCCTGTCATTATCTTTCTCCTGTGACTCCCCTTCACCTTTTATTCCTCATCTTCTATGAGTACTAATGCCGTGCGACACCTGCAAATTGGCTATTTCTGCTTTTCTGTGAATATTTCTCCCCTGTGACTCCCCATCTCTTGTGATTCCCCGTCACCTCTGCATCGTCTTCTCTTGTCGCCACTACTACTTTGTGAGCTCTCCTTTCTGTGATTATTTCTTTCCTCTGACTCCCCTTCTCTTGTGTGCCCTCCTCTTCTGTGAGATCTACTCCCGTGTCACTTTTACTAATTTGTGAGTTCTTCTGTACTGTGATTATTCCTCCGATTTAGCTCCCATTCGCATGTGAGTCCCGGTCAACCGTACATTCTCCTCATGCTAGTACTGCTACTTTGCGAGATTTTTCTAAGCTGTGAGTCCCCTTCCTTTGCGAGTTCTCCTCTCCTGTCTCTATTCCTCTTTTTGAGTTCCCACTTCTGTGTTTATTTTTCCTGTAATTTGTCTTCCAATGTAAGTTCTCCTCTCAAGTTGTTTCTCCTTTCCTCTCCTCTGACTCCCTTTCCCCAAATTCTAACTTGTAAGTCCTCTTTCCATGTGAGTTCTCCTCTTTTGTCACTACTCTTACTTTGTGAGTTTTCTTCTCTGTGATTATTTTTCCCCTGTGACACCATTTCTGTTATGATTCCCCTTCCCCTGTGAGTTCTCCTCTCATGTTATTCCTCCTACATTGTGAATTCTCCTTTCCTATCTTTATCTTTCCCTGTGACTTCCCTTCTTCTTTAAGTCCTCCTCTTCTGTGGGCTGTAATCCCGTGTTGCTTCTACAAATTGACAAGTTCTTCTTTCCTGTGATTATTTCTCTCCTGTGACTGCCCATCCCGTGCGAGTCAACGTTAATTGTGAATTCTCCTCGTGTTAGTGCTGCTGGTGTGCGAGTTATCCTTTCCTGTGATTATTTTCAACCTTTGAATCCGCTTCCCCTGTGAGTTCTCCTCTCTTGTCACTACTCCTACTTTGTTAGTTCTCCTTTCCTATGATTATTTCTAACATGTAGGTCCTTTTCTCCTGTGAGTTTTCCTCTTTTTTCATTAATTTTACTTTGTGAATTCTCCTTTCTGTGTTTATTTCGAACCTGTGAGTCCTTTTTCCCGTGATTCCTTTTCCGTTGTGAGTTATGCTCTCATGTCTTACCTCCTACATTGTAAGTTCTCCTTTCCTGTCATTATTTCTCCTCTGTGACTCACTTTCTTCTGCGATTCCCCTTCCCTTTGAGTTCTCCTCTTATGTAATTCTTCCTACATTGTCAGTTCTCCTTTCATATCGTTATCTCTTTGAGTTTCCCTCTTCTGTGATTTCTAATCCCGTGTCGCTCCTCGAAATATTTGAGTTTTTCTTTCCTGTGATTGTTTTTCCCCCGTAACTCCCCTTCGCCTGTGATTTCCCGTCTCCTGTGCATTGTCCTCCTGTTAGTGCTGCTAGTTGGTGAGTTTTCCTTTTCTGTGATTATCTCTAAGCTGTGAGTCCCTTTACCCCTGTGAGTTTCCCTCGCTTGTCACTAGTCCTATTTTGTGAGCTCTCCTTTCCGTGATTATTTCTCCCCTGTTTCTCTCTCTCTCCTGTGATTTCCCTTCCCCTGTAAGTTCTTGTCTCATTGCATTCCTCCTACTTTGTGATTTCTTCTCCTCTCTGACTCCCCTTCTCTTGTGTGCTCTCCTCTTCTGTGAGTTCTGCTCCCGTGTCACGTTTCCTAATTTGTGAGTTCTCCTTTCATGTGATTATTCTGCTGTTGTGACTCCCTTCCTCATGAGTCACCTTCCAATGTGCATTTTCCTCGTGTTAGTCCAGCTATTTTGTGAGTCAACCCGTAGGCCACCTTCCATTGTGAGTTACTGTTACTGTTCTTGCTTTGTGATTTTTTCGTTTGTCATAATTTTTCCGCTGTGACTCCCTTTCTGCTGTGATGCTCCTTTCCCTGTGAGTTTTTCTCTTATGTCTGTCATCATACATTGTCAGTTTTACTTTCCTGTCATTATCTCTCCCCTGTGACTCCCCTTATCCTTTCAGTTCCCCTCTTCTGTGAGTTTTAATTCCGTGTCACTCCTCCAAATTGATGAGTTCTCCTTTCCTGTGATTATTCCTACCCTGTGACTCTCATTCTCCTGTGAGATCCCCTTCCCTGCTGTGCGTTCTGTCCCTGTTAGTGCTGCTAGTATGTGAGTTTTCCTTTAGTGTGATAATCTCTGCGATGCGAGTCCCCTTCCTTTGTGAGTTCTCCTCTCTTGTTATTAGTCCTACTTTGTGTGTTCTCGTTTCCGTGATTATTTCTCCCCTGTGACTCCCCTTCTCTTGTGATTTTCCTTACCCTGTGAGGTCTTGTCTCATGCCATTTCTTCTACTTTGTGAGTTCTTCTCTCCCCTGACTCCCCTTCTCTTGTGAGTATTGCTCTTCTATGAGTTCTACTCCCGTGTCACTCTTCCTAATTTGTGAGTTCTCCTTTCTTGTGATTATTCCTCCGTTGTTATTCTCTTTCTCATATGAAGCGTCGATGCATGTGCATTCGCCTCGTGTTAGTCCAGCTTTTTGTGAGTTCTCTTGACCTGTGATTATTTATAACCTATGAGTCTCCTTCCCGTGTGAGTTCTTCTCTCTTCTCACTATTCCAACTTTGTGATTTTTTATTTCTGTAATTATTTCTCTCCTGTGACTCCCCTTTTTATGTGATACCTCTTCCTCTGCGACTTCCCCTTTTTAGCCATTACTCCTACTTTCTGAGTTGTCCTTCGGTGATTATTTCTCCGCTATGACTCCCTTTCTGCTGTGATTTCCCTTGTCCTTTGAGGTCTGCTCTTATGTTTATCCTCCTACATTGTGAGTTTTTTCATTAACTCTCCCCTTTGACTCCCATTCTCCTTTCAGTTGCCCTCTTCTGTGAGATTTAATCCCGCGTCAGTCCTCCAAGTTGATCAGTTTTACTTTCCTGTGATTGTGTCTCCCCTGTGACTCCCCATTTCCTGTGAGTCCTTGGCAACTGTGCATTCTCATCGTGTTAGTCCTACTAGTGTATCAGTTCTCTTTTTGGTGAGATTATTTTTAACCTGCTAATCCCCTTTCCCTGTGAGTTCTCCTCTTATCACTATTCTTACCTTGTGAGTTTTCCTTTCTCTAATTATTTCTCTCCTCTGACTCCCTTTTTTATGTGATACCCCTTCCCCTGTGAGTTCTCCTCTTTTGTCCCCACTGCTACTTTGTGAGTTTTTCTTTCTGTGATCATTTCTCTCCTCTGACTCCCTTTCTACTGTAATTCACCTTCCCCTGTGAGTTCTTCTCTCATGTAATTCTTCCTACATTTGACCTTATTCTTTGAGTAACCGTCTTATATAACTTTTAATCCCGTTTCACTCCTCCAAATTTGTCAATTCTACCCTGTGACTCCTTTTCTCATGTGAGTCTCCGTCCCGTGTGCATTCTCCTCGTGTTAGTTTTGCTAGTTTGTGAGTTCTCTGTTCCTGTGATTATTTCTAACCTGTGAGTGACCTTCATACTTTGTGAGTTCTCCTTTCCTGTCATTATTTCTTTCCTGTGACTCCCTTTTTCTTGTGAGTTCACGTCCCCTGTGAATTCTCCTAGTGTTAGTCCTGCTAGTTTGTAAGATCACCTATCCCGTGATTATTTCTAACATGTGAGACCTCTTCCCATGTGAGTTTTCCTCTCTTGTCACTATTTCTACTTTGTGAGTTCTCCTTTGTATCATTATTGGTCCCCTGTCGCTCCCTAACTCCTGTGATTCCCATTCTCCTGTGAGTTCTCCTCTCATGTCATTCCTCGTACATTGTCATTTCTCCTTTCTTGTCATGATCTCTCCCCTTTTCCTGTGAGTGCCCGTCCCATTGGAGTTGTCCCCGTGTTAGTCTTCGTACTTTGTGAGTTCTCCTTTCCTTTCAATATTTCTCCCGTATGACTCTTTTTCTGTTGTGAGTCCTCTTCCGCTGTAAATTCTCCTCTCTTGTCACTCCTCCTACTTTGTGATTTCCCTGTGATTAGTTCTCCCCTGTCACTCCACTTCTCCTGTCAGTCGCCCTCCCCTTTGAGTTCTCCAGTCGCGTTTTCCCTGCAAACCTGTCAGTTCCTCTTTCTTCTGATTATTTCTCCCCTGTGACTCCCTTTCTCCTGTGAGTCCCCCTCCCCACTGAGTTTTCGTCTCGTATTGGTCCTGCTGATATGTTAGTTCTCCTTTCCTGTGATTATTTCTCCCGTGTGGCTCCTCTCTTTTTCACTTCTCCTACTTTCTGAGTTTTCCTTCCATGTGATTAGTCTTTTCCTGTGACTCCTCTTCTCCTGCGAGTCCCCTTCGTCTGAGAGTTCTCTTCTCATATCACTCCTCCTAAATTGTAATTTCTCCTTTCTTGTCATTAGGTCACCCTTGTGCCTCCCCTGCCCCTGTGAGTCCCCTTTCCCTGTGAGTTCTCTTTTTTTGTTATTGCTCCTAATTGTCAGTTCCTGTTTTTGTTATTATTTTTCCCTTGTGATTCTTCTTCTCATGTGAATCCCCTCCGTAACGTCTCGTTTTGTGTTACTCCTCCGAACTTGTGAGTTTTACTTTCCTGTGATTATTTCTCCCCTGTGACGTTCCTTCTCCAGTGAATCCCCCCTATTAGATCTTCTCTCGTGTTCTCTTTCCTAATTTCTGATTTCTCTTTTCCTGTGATTATTACTCCCCTGTGACTCCTATTTTCCTGTCAATCCGTTTCTTCTGTGACTTTTACTCACGTGTCACCACTTCAAATTTGAGTGTTCTCCTTTTCTGTGATTATTTCACCCCTGTGAGTCCGCTTAGCCTCTGATTCCCCCTTCCCTGTGCGTTTTCTTCTCATGGCACTTCTCCTATACTCTGAATTTTCCTTTTCTGTCATGATTTCTTCTTTGTGACGCCCCTTCCTCTGCGAGTCCCCCTCCCCTTTGAATTTTCTACTTGTTAGCCCTGCTGATTTGTGAGTTCTCCTTTGCTGTGATTATTTCCGTCGTATGACACCACTTCTTTTGTGAGTTATCGTCCGCTCTGTGTGTTCTACTGTTTCGGCACCCTTCTTACCTTATGAGTTCTTGGTTCTCGTGATTATTTCTTCCCTGTAACTCCCTTCCTTCTGTGAATCTCCTTCCCCTGTGAGTCCTCGATTGGTGTCATTTTTCCTAATTTGCGAGTTCTTCTTTTCTGTCATAATTTCTACTCTGTGACTCCCCTTCTTCAAGGATTCTTCCTAGTTTGTGAGCTCTCCTCGTGTAAGCCCTGCTAATTTGCGAGTTCTTGTTTCCTGTGAATATTCATTTTCTGTGACTGTACTACTCCTGTGAGTTACCCTCCACTGCAAGTTCTACTCTCGTATCAGTCCTCCTAATTTCTGAGTTCTCCATTTTTGCGATTATTAATACCCAGTGAATCGCTTTTTCCTGTGATTTCACCTCCGCTGTGAATTCTCCTCCTTATTATTTCTCCATAGCGACTCCCCTGCTCAGATGAGTTCGCCTCCTCTGTGGGTTCTACTGCCGTGTCATTCCTCCAAATTAATGAGATCTTCTCTTCTGTGAATATTTCTCTTCTGTGACTCCCATTCTCCTGTGAATCTATTTCCCCTGTGAATTCTCCGGTCGCGTTTCTCCTGCTAATCTGTGGTTTCAGGTTTCCTGTGCACATTTGTCTCCTGTGACTGCCCTTCTCCTGCGAGTCCTCCTCTGTGAATTATACTCTTGTTAGTCGAGCTGATTTGTTAGTTCTCCTTTCCTTTAGTTATTTCTCCCATGCGGCTCCCCTTCTCCTGTGAATTCCCTTTCCCTGTGAGTTTTCGTTTCGTACTGTTTCTCCTAAATTGTGGGTTCTTCTTCCTGTGATTATTTCCCCCCTGAGACTCCCCTTCTGTTGTGACACACCCTGCGAGTTCTTCTTTTGTGTTACTCCTCATAATGTTTGACTTCTCCTTTTCTTATTATTCTTCCCCTGTGACTGTACTTCTCCTGTGAATTTCCCTCCCCTGTGAGTCCTACTCTCGTGCCAATGCTCCTAAATTTTCAGTGCTCCATTTCTGCTATTACTTATCCCCTGTAACTCATTAGCTCCCTTCCACTGTGATTTCTCCTCTCTTGTCACTCCTCCTACTTTGTGAGTTCTCCTTCCCTATGATTATTTCTCCTCTGTAACTCCCCATGTCCTGTACGTCCGTCTTCCATGTCAGTTCAATTCTCCTACTTTAGTAGTTTTCCTTTCCTGTCATTATTTCTCCAATGTGACTTCCCTTCCTATGACAGTCCCCTTCCCCTGTGATTTCTCTTGTCTTGTAACAACACCTGCCATGTGAATTCGTCTGTTTGTTGTTATTTCTCCCTTGTGACTCCCCTTCTTCTGTCAATCCCTCCTGTGATTTCTCCTTTCGTGTCACTCTCCCGAATTTGTGAGTTCTGCTTTCCTGTGATTATGTCTCCATTATGATTTCCCCTGTGCTGTGAATCTCTTCCTATGAGATCTTCTCTCGTGTTCCTTCTCCAAATCTGTGAGTTCTCCTCTCCTGTGATTATTTCTCCCCTGTGACACCCCTTCTCCTTTAAGTTCCCCTACCCTGTGAGTTCTCCTTTTGTGTTCCTCTTCCTAATTTGTGAGTTCACTTTTCCTCTGAATATTTCTCCCCTGTGACTCCCCTTCTTTTGTGACTCCCCGTCCCCTGGGTGTTTTCCTCGTGTTAGTCCTCCTAGTTTGTCAGCCCTCCCTTCCTGTGATTATTTTCCCCCTGTGACTCACTTTCTCCTGTGAGTCCCCCTTTTCTTTGAGTGGCACTCCCATGTCACTCCTCCAAATTGGTGAGTTCTCCATTCCTTTGGTTATTTCTCCCCTGTGACTCGCCTTCTCCTGTACGTGCCCTTTCCCTGTGAGTTTTCCTCTATTGTCACCCCTCCTACTTTGTGAGTTTACCTGTCCTTACCTGACTCCCCTTCTCCACCGAGTACCCTTTTTCTGCGAGCTGTACTCCCGTGTTACTCCTCCTAGTTTGTTAGTTGTACATTCCTGTGATTATTTCTTCACTGTGACTCCCCTTCCCCGTGAGTCGCCCTCCCCTGTGAGTTTTACTCTCGTGATCTTCCTCCTTATCTTCGAGATCCTCGTTCCTGTGATAATTTCTCCCTTATGACTCCTCATTCTCTTAGTTTTCCTTTTGTTGTTCCTCCTACTTTCCGAGTTTACCTATCTTATGGATCTGTCTCTCCTGTGACTCCCCTTGTCCTGCGAGTCTCCTCTGTTAGTTCTTTTTTGTCAGTCCTGCTTAATTGCGAGTTTTCCCTTTTAGCGAGTCTTTTCTTTCTGCGACTCGTTTTCTCCTAAGAGATCCCTCGCCTTTGATTTCTCTTGTCTTCTCACTACTCCTACTTTGTGAGTTCTTGTGTTCTTTCCTTCTCCTGTGAATCCCTCCAATGATTTTTTCCTTTCGCGTCCTGTAAGTTTAGCTTTTCGGTGATTATTTCTGCCCTGTGATTTCCCTATGATTGTTTTTCCCCTGTGATTTCCCTTCCCCTATAAGATTTTCTGTCTTGTTTCTCCTCTGTTTGTTCTCCTTTGCTGTGATTATTTTTCTTCTATGACTCGCCTTCTCCTTTGAGTCCCTTTCCATTGTGAGTTCTCCTCTAATGTTATTTCTCTTACTTTGCGAGTTTCCCTTTCCTGTGATTATTTTTCCACTGTGACCCCCCCCCCCTTCTCCTGTGAGTCCCTTCTGTGAGTGCTGCTTTCGTGTCATTATTTTGCCGCTGTGGCGTACCTTATCCTGTGAGTCCCCCTATTCCGTGAGTACTCCTCTGTCACTCCTCTAAATTTGTGAGTTCTCCTTTCCTGTGAATAGTTCTTCCCTGTGACACTCCTTTTCCTGTGAGTCCTCGTCCCCGGTGAGTCCTCCTCCTTGTGAGTTTACCTCTTCTGTTCCTCCTCTTAATCTGTGAGTTCTCTTTTTCTATGATTAATTCTCTACTTATCCTATGAGTCGCCCTCTCCTGTGAGTTCTCGTTTCGTGCTGTTCATTCCTGTGATAATTAATCACATGTGACTCCCTTTCTCGTAGGAGTCCCTCTCGCCTTTCAATTTCAGTTTCCACGTGTTAGTCCTAATTTGTGAGTTCCCTATTCCTGAGATTACTTTGAATGTACTTCTTCTGTGATTCTCCCTCTCGTGTGGCTATTACTCTCGTGTCAGTCCTCCTAAAGTTTGAGTTCTTCTCTTCTGCGATTATTTAATCCAAGTGAGTCCCTTCCTCCTGAAACTCTCTTTCTTCTGCGAGGCCCCACTGTGAGTTCTCCTTCGTGTTATTCCTCCTAATTGTGAGTTCTCCTTTCCTGTGATTATTTGAGCCCTGTAACTCCCCTTCTCCTGAGAGTGCCGGACAACTGTGCATTCTCCTCCTGTTAGTGCTGCTAGTTTGTGAGTTTTCCTATCCTGTGATTATCTCTAAGTTGTGAGTCGTTTTCCCCTGTGAGTTTTCATCTCTTGTCACTACTCCTACTTTCCCTGTGATTGCCCTTCAACTGTTCATTCTCCTCGTGTTAGTCCTGCTAGTTCATGAGTTCTTTTTTCCTGTGATTATTTCTAACTTGTGGGTCCCCTTCCTTTGTGAGTTCTCCTCTCTTGTCACTACTACTTTGTGTTATTATCTCTTCCCTGTGACTCCCTTTCTTTTTTAGTTCCCTTTCTGTTAGTTCTCATCCCGTGTCACTCTTCCAAATTTGTGGGTTCTCCTTCCCTGTGATTATTTCTAACCTGTGACTCCCCGTCGACTATCCATTCTCCTGTTAGTGCTAATAGTTTGTGAGTATCCCTTTTCTGTGATTATCTCTAAGCTATTAGTCCCCTACCCCATCCCCTGTGAGTTTTCCTCCCTTCTCACTACACCTACTTTGTGGGTTCTCCTTTCAGTGATTATTTCTCCTCTGTGACTCCCCTTCTCTTGTGATTCTGGGTCCCCTGCGAGTTCTCCTCTCATGTCATTCCTTTAGTTTTTCTGCACCCGACTCTCCTTCTCCTGTGAGCCCCCCCCCTTGAGTTCTACCAGCGTGTCGTTTCTGCCAAATTTGTGACTCCACTTCTTTTGCGAGTTCTCCTCTTTTGTCACTACTCTTACTTTGTGAGTTCTCCTTTCTGTGAATATATCTCCCCTGTGAGACCCTTTCTCCTGTGATTTGTGAGTTGTCGTCTCACGTGATTCCTCCTACATTGTCAGTTATCCTTTCCTGTCATTATCACTCCCCTGTGACTCCCCTTTCCCTTAGAGTGCCCCTCTTTTATGAGTTGTTCTCCCGTGTCACTCTTCCTAATTTGTGAGTTATCCTTTCCTCTGATTATTCCTCCGTTGTGACTTCCCTTCTCATGCGAGTCCCCCTTCCCTGTGCATTCTCCTCTTGTTAGTCCTGCTATTTTGTGAGTTATCTTTTCCTGTGATTATTTCTAACCTGTGAGTCCTTTTCGCTGTGAGTTTCCGTCTCTTTTCACTACTCCTATATTATCAGTTTTCCTTTCCTATCATTATCTCTCCTCTATGACTCCCCTTGTTCTTTGAGTCCCCCTCTTCTGTGAGTTTTAATTCCGTGTCACTAATTCCCATTATTTCTCACCTGTGACTCCCTTTCTCCTGTGATTCCCCTTCCCTTGTGAGTTCTCCTCCCATCTCATTCCTTCGATATTGTTAGTTCTCTGTTCCAGTCATTATCTCTGCCCTGTGACTACCCTTCTCCTTGGATTCCCCCTCTTCTGTGAGTTCTAATGCTGTGTCACTCCTGCACTTTTCAGTCATGATTTCTCCCCTGTGACTCCACATCTCGTACGAAGCGCCGTCACCTTTGCATCTTCTTCGTGTTAGTCCTGCTAGTTTGTGAGTTCTCCTTTCCTGTGATTATTTCCAGGCTGTGCGTCCCCTTCCCCTGTGAATTATTTTTTCCTGTCGCTACTTCTACTTTGCGAGTTCTCCTTTCTGCGATTATGTCTCCCCTTTGACTCTCGTTTTCCAGTGATTCTTTTTGTTCTTTGAGTTCTCGTCTTATGTCATTTTGCTACTTTGTGAGTTCTTCTCCCCTTTGAGTCCCCTTCGTCTGTGAGTTCTACTACCGTGTTACTTTTCCTAGTTTGTGACTTCTCCTTTCCTGTGATTATTTCTCCGATGTAACTACCATTTTCATGTGAGTCCTGCTCAACTCTGTATTCTCCTTGTGTTAGTCCTGCTTGTTTGTGAGTTTTCCTTTTTATGATTATCTCTTAAGCTGTGAGTCCCCTTCCCCTGCGAGTTCTGCTTTCTAGTCACTACTCCTTCTTTGTGACTTCTCATTTCTGTATTTATTTATCGCCTGTTACTCCTGTAATTCCTCTTCCCCTGTGAGTTCTCCTCTCATGTAATTCATCCTACTGTGAGAGTTCTCCTTTCCTGTGATTATTTCTCACCTCTAACTCCCCTTCTCCCGTGAGTCCCAGTCCTCTGTGTATTCTCCGTCTTTGTGAGTTATTTTTTCCTGTGAATATTTCTGACATGTAAGTCCTCTTCCCCTGTGAGTTATCTTCTTTTGTCACTACTCTTACTTTGTAAGTTCTTCTTTCTGTGATTATTTCTCCCCTGCGACTCCCTTTCTCTTGTGATTCCGGTTGCCCTGTAAGTTCTCCTCTCATGTCTTTCCTCCTACATTGTCAGTTCTCCCTTCCTGTCATTATCTCTCCACTTTGACTTTTCTTTTTCTTTGTGTACCCCACTTCTGTGACTTCTAATCCTATGTCACTCCTCCGAATTTGTGAGTTCATTTTGCCTGTGATTATTCTACCCTGTCACCCCCTCTCCTCTGAGTACCCGTCCCCTGTGCATTCTCCTTCTGTTAGTGCTGCTATTTTGTGAGTTTTTCTTCTTGTGATTATCTCTAAGCTGTAAGTCCCCTTCCTCTACGAGTTCTTTTGTTTTGTCCTTACTCCTTCTTTGTGAGCGTTCGTTTCTGTGTTTATTTCTCCCCTGTAACTCCACTTCTCCTGTGAGTCGCCTTCAGTTGAGCGTTCACCTTGTGTCATACTCCTACTTTGCGAGTTCTTTTCCCCTCTGATTCCCCTTCTCCTTCTGTGAGTTCTGCTTTCCTGTCACTTTTCCTAATATGTGAGTTCTTATTTCCTGTGCATGTTCTTTTTTGTGACTCCTCTTTTCATGTGCGTCCCCGTCCCCTGTGCATTCTCCTCTTGTTGGTCCTGCCAATTTGTGAGTTCTGTTTTCTTGTGATTATTTCTAACCTGCGAGTCGTCTTCCCCTGTGAATTCTCTTGTCTTTTCACTACTCCTACTTTGTGAGTTCTCCTTTTTTGTGATTATTTCTACCCAGTGACTCCCCTTCTCCTGTGAGTCTCCGTCCCCTGTGCATTCTCCTTCAGTTAGTGCCGCTAGTTTGCGAGTTTTCTTTTTCTGTGATTATTTCTAAGCTGTGAGTCCCCTTCCCCTGTGAGGTCTCCCCTTATGTCATTCCCCCTACTTAATGAGTTCTTCAACCCTCTGACTCCCCTTCTCTTGTGATTCCCTCTGTAAGTTTTAATCCTGTGTTACTTTTCCTAATTTGTGAGTTGTCCTTCATTATGATTATTCCTCCCTATTGACTCCCCTTCTCATGTGAATCCTCGTCCCCTGTGCGTTCTCCTCGTGTTAGTCCTGCTAGTTTGTGAGTTCTCTTTTCCTGTGATTATGGGTTCCCCTCCCCCGTGAGTTCTCCTTAGTTGATACTACTCCTACTTTGTGAGTTTTCTTTTTGTGATTATTTCTCCCCTGTGACTCCCTTTCTCTGTGATTTACTTCCCCTCTGAGTTCTTCTCTGATGTCATTTTTCCTACATTGTCAGTTCTACTTTCCTCTCATTATCCCTCCCCCGTGACTCCCCTTCGTCTTCGAATCCCGTTTTCCGTGAATTCTAATCCCGTATCACTTCTCCAAATTGGTCAGTTATCCCTTCCTGTGATTTTTTCTCCCCCGTGACCTCCCATCTCCTGTGATACCACGTCAGCTGCACATTCTGCTCATGTTAGTCCTCCTAGTTTGTGAGTTCCCTTTTCCTGTGATTATGTCTAACCTGTGAGTACCTTTCTACTGTGAGTTTTCCTCTGTTGTCACTACTCCTACTTTGTGAGTTTTCGTTTTGTGATTATTTCTCCCCTGTGAATCCCCTTTACTTTGATTCCCCTTCCCCTATTAGTTGTTTTCCGTTAACATTCTTCATTCTTCCTATTTGGTGAGTTCTCCTTTCCTCTCATTATTTCTCTTCTGTGACTCCGCTTTTTTTGTCAGTCCCCCTCTTCTGTAAGTTCTTCTCCCGTGTCACTCCTCCGAATTTGTGAGATCTTCTATCGTGTGATTATTTCTAACACGTGAGTCCTCTTCCCCTGTGATATCTCCTTTATTGTCACTACTCTTACTTTGTTATTTCTCGCCTGTGACTTACTTTCTCCTGTGAGTTCTGCACTCATTTCATTGCTCCTGCGTTGTCAGTTCTCCTTTCCTGTCATTATCTCTCCCCTGTGACTCTCTTTCTCCTTTCAGTCCCCCTCTTCTGTGAGTTCTAATTCTCTGTCACTCCTCCAAATTGGTGAGTTTTTCTTTGCTTTGATTATTTCTAAGCTAACAGTTCCCTTCTCTGTGCGTTTTCCTCTCTTGTCACTACTACTACTTTGTGAGCTCTCCTGTCTGTGATTATTTCTCTCCTTTGACTCCTCCTTTCCTGTGATTCCTTTTGCCCTGCGAGTTCTCGTCTCATATCATTCCTGCTACTTTATGAGTTCTCCTCCCCTTTGACTCCGCTTCTCGTGTGAGCCCCCTCTTCTGTGAATTACTTTTCTTAATTTTTGTGTTCTCCTTTCCTGTGATTATTCCTCCGTTGTAACTCCCCTGGTATGTGAGTCCCCTTCCCCTGTGCATTCCCCTCGCGTTAGTCCTGCTAGTGTGTGAGTTCTCTTTTTCGTGATTATTTCTAACCTGTGAGTGCCCTGCCCCTGTGAGTTCTCCTCTCTTGTGACTACCCCTCCTTTCTGTGATTATGGCTCCTTCGTGATTCCCTTTTTCCGTGATTCCTATCCCCCTGTGAATTCTTCTCTCGTGTCATTCCTCTCGTGTCAGTTCTCCCTTCCTGTCATTATTTCTCCCCTGTGAATTCCCTTTTCCTTTGAGTCCTCCTCTTCCGTGAGTACTTATTCCGTGTCACTCCTCCAAATTAGTGAGTTCTCCGTTCCTGTGATTATTTCTCCCCTGTCACTCCTCATCGCTTGTGTGTGCCCATCAACTGTGCATTCTCCTCGTGTTTTTTCTGCTAGTGTGCGAGTTTCCTTTCATGTGATTATTTTTAACCTGTGAGCAACCGTCCCCTGTGTGTTTTCATCTCCTGTTACTACTCAACTTTCTCAGTTTTCCTTTCTGTGATTGTTTCTCCGCTGTGACTCCCCTTCTTTTGTGATCCCTATTCTCCTGTGAGTTCTCTCTTGTCGTTACTCCTATTTTGTGAGTTCTGCTTTATGTGATTATTTCTCCTTCTGACTCCCTTTCTCCTGTGATTCCCCTTCCCCATGAGCTCTCCTCACATGTCATTCCTCCTACATTGTCAGTTCTCCTTTCCTGTTAATTATTTCTTCCCTGTGACTTCCCCTATCCCTCTCTTGTCACTACTCGTTCTTTGTGAGTTCTTCTTTCTGTGATTATTTTCCCCTGTCACTCCTTTTTTACTGTTATTCCTTTTTCCTTGCGAGTTGTGCTGTGGTGTCATTCCTCCTACATTGTCAGTTAATAATAATAATGATTTTAAATAACAGTATCTCCACAAATTGGCTCTTCACCTGTTAATTCAATAATCTAAAAACAGTATACTATTCTATAATCTACAATACAACAATATGTACTAATTGAAAGAAATATAAAATTTACATGATAGATAGCAATGAAAAAATTAATGATGACTAAAGAAACTGTAACAGCCTTGCAGAATATTTTAAAATTAGAAATATTGTGAATTTCTGGTGGCAAACTGTTAAAATACAATGATGTAGATGCCTGGAAAGTTCCAGCTTTTTTTGTGATTTGGAGGGCTAGGGCTAATAATTATTGTAAGTTATAGGTAGGTACTGTTCGGAGGACAAGCCGGCGATTTGCAGGGAATTCTGGTACATAGAGCGATTTAAAGGTAAGTCAGTTCTCCTTTTCTCTCAATACCTCTCCCCTGTGACTCCCCTTCTCTTTTGAGTCCTCCTTTTCTGTGATTTTCAGTCTCGTGTCACTTCTTCAAATTGGTGAGTATGCCTTTCCATTGATATTTTCTCTCCTTCTTTTGTGATAGCCCTTTCCATTGAGTTGTCTCTACTCCTACTTTGTGAGCTCTCCTTTCTGTAAATATTTCTTTCCTGTGACTCCCCTTTTCCGGTCATTCCCCTTACCCTGTACGTTCTCCTCTCGTGTCATTCCTCCTCCCTTTTGAGTTCTCCTTTCCTGTGATTATTACTCCCCTGCGACTTGCATTCTGCTAGTAGTCCTTTGGCCTGTGAGGTCTGCTCGTGTTAGTCCCGCTAATTTGTGAGTTCTCCTTTCCTGTCACTATTTCCCCGTGTGATTCCCCTTCTCCTGTGAGTCCCCCTCTTCTGTGAGTTCTACTCCCGTGTCACTCCTCCAAAGTTGTTAGTTCTCCTTTTCTGTGATTACTTCTCCTCTGAGCCTCCCTTCTCCTGTGAGTCATCCTCCCATACGAGTTCTCCGCGCTTGTTCCTCTTCCTAACTTTGCTGTGATTATCTCCCCTGTGACGCCCTTTGTCCTGCGAGACCCCCTGTGAGCTCTTCTTTCATGTCATTTTCTTACTTTGTGAATTAAATTTCCTGTGATAATTTCTCCCTTTCTGCTGTAATTCCCCTCCCCTTTGAGTTCTCCTCTCATGTCATTCCTCCTACATTGTCCGTTTTCCTTAACTGTGATTCTTTCTCCCCTGTGAAACCACTTCTCCTGTGAGTCTCTTACCCTCTGAGTTCTCCTCTTGTGTTCTTCTTCCTAATTTCTGAGTTCTCCTTTCCTCTGAATATTTCTACCCAGTGATTCCCCTTCTTTTTGGACTCCCCGTCCACTGGGAGTTAGTCCTGCTAGTTTGTCAGTTCTCCTTTCCTCCTGCGACTCACTTTCTCCTGTGCGTCCACCTCTTCTGTGAGTGCAACTCCCATGTCACTCCTCCAAATTGGTGAGTTCTCCATTCCTTTGATTTTTTCTCTCCTGTGACTCGCCATCTCCTGCAAGTTCTCTTGCCCTGTGAGTTCTCTTCTGATGTCACTCTTCCTACCTTGTGGGTTTTCCTTTCTTGTGAATATGTCTCCCTTTTCGGTCACCTTCTCCTACGAGTTCCCCCTGTGAGTTCTCCTTTCGTGTAACCCGCCTACATTGCGAGTTCTCCTTTCCTGTGATTATCTCTCCCCTTTGACTTCCCTTTTCTTGTACGTCGCCCTCCAATGTCAGTTCTCCTTTCGGGATCTTCCTCCTTATCTGCGAGATCCTCTTTCCTGTGATTATTTCTTCCTTATGACTCCCCTTCTCCTGTAATCCCCCTTCTTCTCTTAGTTTTCCGTTCCTAAGAGTCCTCTTATTTTCCTATATGTCTCCCCTGTGACTCCCCTTCTTCTGTTGGCCCCCCTGTGAGTTATTTTTTGTCAGTCCTTGTTATTTGTGAGTTTTCCTTTTCTGCAATTCTTTTCCTCTGTGACTCTTTTTCTCCTAAGAGTCCCCTCCCCTGTGATTTCTCTTGTCTTGTCACTACTCCTACTTTGTGAGTTCTTCAGTTTGTTGTTATTTCTCCCCTGTGACTCACCTTCTCCTGTGAATTCCTCCCGCGATTTCTCTTTTCGCGTCCTGTGAGTTCTGTTTTCTTGTAATTATTTTTTCCCTGCGATTTCCCTTCTGCTGAGAATCCCCCCTAAAAGATCTTCTCTCGTGTTCATCCTCTTAATCTGCAAGTTTTATTTTTCTTTGACTGTGATTCACCCTCCTCTGTGAGTTCTCTTTTCAAGCTCTTGCTTTTAATTTGTTAGTTGTTCATTCCTGTGATTATTTTTCCCATGTTATTCCCTTTCCTGTAGACGCCCCTCTCGCCTTTCACTTTCCTCGTGTTAGTCCTACTAATTTGCGAGTTCTCCTTTCCTGAGATTACTTTAACCCTGTGAGTGTACTTCTGCTGTGAGTTCCCCTCTCTTCTTGGTACTGCTTTCGTGTCAGTCCTCTTAATTTTTGAGTTCTCCATTTCTGCGATTATTTACTCCAAGTGAGTTCCTTTCTCCTGAGACTCTTCTTCTGTGAGTCCCTCCTGTGAGTTCTCCTTTCGTGTTATCCCTCCCAAGTTGTGAGTTCTTCTTTCCTGTGAATATTTCTCCCATGTGACTCCCCTTCTCGCAATAAGTCGCCCTCGCCTCTCGCTGTCCTCGTGTTAGTCCTGCTAATTTGCGAGTTCTCCTCTGAGTTTCCCTCTTCTGTGGGTTCTTCTCTCGTGTCAGTCCTCCTAATATTTGAGTTCGTTATTTCTGCGATTATTTATTCCCAGTGACTCCCTTTCTGTTGGGTCTCCTTCCGATGTGCGTTCTCCTCTTTCGTGACTCCTCCTATTTTGTGAGTCCTCCTTTCTTGTGACTATTTCTCCCCTTTCACTCTTTTTTTCCTGTGAGTTCCCCTCCTCTGTGAGTTCTAATGCCGTGTCCCTCCTCCAAATTAGTGAGTTCTCGTGTCCTGTAATTGTTTCTCACCTGTTACTCCCCTTCTGCTGTGAGTGCTCCCTGCGAGTTCTCCTTTCGCTTTACCCCTGCTTTGTGAGTTCTCCATTTTTGTTATTATTTCTTCACTTTGACAAACCTTCTCCTGTTGAATCTCCCTGTGAGTTCTCCTGTGAGTCCCCTTCCCCTGTTAGTTTTCTCCTGTTAGCCCCGCTACTTTGAGACTTCACCTTTCCTGTGATTATTTTTCTCCTGTAACTTTTTTCTCCTGTGAGTACCCTGCCCATGAGTCCTTCCAGTGAGTTATCCTCTCATGTTACTCCTCCTGTTTTGTGAGATCTCCTTCTTGTGATTATTTCTCCCCTGTGACTCCCCTTCTCCTGCGAATCATCCCCCGTGAGATCGCCTCTTTTTTTTTTTTTTTTTACTAATATGTAAGTTCTCCTTTCCTATGCTTATTTCCCCTAGTGACTAGTTTTCTACTGCAAGTCCTCACTGTGATTTTTCTTTTCGTGTTAGTCCTCCCAATTTGTGAGATCTGCTTTCTTGTCATTATATCTCCCCTGTGGCTACCCTTCTCCTGTTATTCCCCTTCCCCTGCGAGTTCCTCTTTCATGTCAGTCCTCCCACCTTGTAAGTTATCCTTTCTTGTGATTACTTCTCCCCTGCAACTCTCCTTCTCTTGTTAGTCCCCTTCCCTTCTAAGTTTTCCTCTCTTGTGATTTCTCCTACTTTGTGAGTTCTTCTTTCCTGTGAACATAGTCACCCGTATGATTCCCCTCTGTGTGTCCCGCTCGACTGTGAGTTCTCCTCGTGTTAGTCCTGCTACTTTGCGATTTCTCCATTCCTGTGATTATTTTTCCCATGTGACACTACTACTTCTGTGAATTGTCCTATCCTCTGAGTTCTACTCTCGTGTCAGTTGTCCAAAGTTCTGAGTTGTCCATTTCTGCAATTATTTCTCTTCAGTGACTCCCCTACTTTTATTAGTCGCCTTCTTCACTTCTCACTCCTCTTTCTTTGTGAGATCTCCTCTCGTGTCTCTTTGCGAATTTGTGAATTGTTCTTAACTGTGATTATTTCTCCCCTAAGAAACTTGTGAGATGTTTTTAACTGTGATTATTTCTTCCTCTCTTGTCACTCCTTTTTCTTTGTGAGATCTCCTTTCGTGTCTCTTTGCGAATTTCTGAGTTGTTCTTAACTGTGATTATTTTTTTCCCTGTGACTCCCATTCTCCTGTTATTCCCCTTCTCCTGCAAAATTCCCTCTTCTCCGAGTTCTGCTGCCGTTATTCCTCCAAATTAGTTAGTTCTCCTTTGCTGTGACTATTTCTCCCGTGTGACGCCCCTTCTCCTATGAGTCCCCTTCCCTTGTGAGTTCTCCTTTCCTGTCTTTCCTTCTATTTTGTGAGTTCATTTTTCGTAACATAGGTCTTCCCTGTGAGTCTTTTTCTTCTGCTAGTACCCCTTTTTTATAATTCTACTCTCGTGTCACTCCTCCAAATTTGTGACTTATCCTTTACTATGATTATTATCCCCCTGTCATTCCCTTTCTTCTGTGAGTCCCCGTCGTCTGTGCGTTCTCCTTGTGTCAGTCCTGCTAGTTTGTGATTTCTCCTTTCTAGTGATTATTTCTAACCTGTAACCACCTTCTCCCATGATGCCCCTTCCGCTGTGAGTTCTCGTTTTTGCCACACCTCCAAATTTGTGAGTTCATCTTTCCTTGTGATTATTTCCCCCAGTGACTCCCCTTCTTTCTTGAATGCCTTTCCCTGTGAGTTCGCCTCTCGTATTACTCCTCCTACTTTGTGAGTTTTACTTTCCTTTGTCTATTTCTTCCCTTGACACCCCTTCTCTAGTGCGTCCCCTTTCTCTGGTAATTCTCTTCTCTTGTCACTCCTCTCATATTTTGAATTCTGAATTTTGTGTTCATTTCTCTTGTATTAGTCCTGCTGATCTGTTAGTTGTCCTTTCCTGTGATAATAACTTTTGTGTAACTTCCCTTCTCTTGTGAGTCCCCTTCCGCTGTGAGTTCTTCGCACTCCTCTTGCTTTATGAGTTGTCCTTTCCTGTGATTAGTTCTCTCATTTGACTTCAGTTCTCCTGTCAGTCTTACTCCCCTTTGAGTTCTTCTGTCGCGTTCTTCCTGCAAACCTCTGAGTCATCCTTTTTTTTATTTTTTCCCCTGTAACTCCCCTTCCCTTGTGAGCCCTCCTCCCTCCCCTGTCGGTTCTCGTCTCGTCTTAGTCCTGCTGATATGTTAGTTTTCGGATCCCGTGTGGTTCCCCTTCTCCTATGGGTGCCCTTCCGATGTGAGTTCTCTTCTCTTATCAATACTTCTACTTTCTGGGTTCTCCTTCTATCCATCGTATGACTGTGAATTATGCTCGTGTTAGTCCTGCGGATTGGTTAGTTTTCCTTCCCTGTGATTATTTTCTCAACTGTTATTCCCCTTCTCTTAAGAGTACCCTTTCCCTGTGAGTTCTCGACTCGTGTTGTTTCTCCTGAATTATGGGTTCTTCTTTCCTGTGATTATTTCTCCCTTAAGAATCTCCTTCTGCTGCGACACCCCCTGTGAGTTCTCTTTTTGTGTTATTCCTTCTAATTTGTGAATTCTTTTTTTTTAATATTTTTCCGTGACTGTACATCTCCTATGAATTCCCCTCCCCTGTGAGTTCTACTCTCGTGCCAGTGCTACTAATTTACGAGTTGTCAATTTGTGCGATTAATTGTCCTCAGTCACTCCTTTTCTCCTGTGAGTTCCCTTCCACTGTGAATTCTCCTCTCTTAACACTCCTTCCTCTTTGTGAGTTCTCCTTCGCGGTGATTATTTCTCCTCTGTGACTCCCCTTGACCTGTTAATCTGCCTCCCCTGTGAGTCCTCCTGTCGCGTTCCTCCTGCTAATTAGTGAGTTTTTCTTTTCTGTGATTATTTCTCTATGGTGACTCCCATTTCTTTTATATTTCACTTTCCCTGTGAGTTCTCCTCTCATGTCACTTCTAGTTTATTGGCTCTCCATTCCTGTCAGTATTACTCCATTGTGAATTCCTTTCTCCTGGGACTTCCCTTCCGCTATGAGTTCTCCTCCCATGTCGCTCTTCCCACATTGTGATTTCTCCTTTCTTGGTAATATGTCTCGCCTGTGACTCCCCTTCTCCTGTGAGTCCCCCCTGTGAGCTTTTCTTGTCCGTCCTGCTTTTTAGTGTGTTCTCTCTAAATATGTCTCCCCTGTGACTCCCTTTGTTTTGGGACTCGCCGTCCCCTGGAAGTTCTCCGCATGTTATTCCTGCTAGTTAGTCAGTTCTCCTTTTCTCTGATTATTTATTTGCTGTAACTTTCTTATGTGAGTCCCCTTCTTTTGTGAGTGCTACTCCCATGTCACTGCTGCAAAGTGGTGAGTTATCCGTTCCTTTGGTTATTTCTCCCCTGTGACTCTCTTTTTCCTGTAAGTTCCCCCTGTGATTTCTCTTTTCGTGTAACCCGCTTACTTTGTGAGTTCTCGTTTCCTGTGATTATTGCTCCCCTTTGATTCCCCTTCTCCTGTGAGTACCCTTTTTCTGCGAGTTCTCCTCTCGTGTCACTCCTCCTAGTTTGTGAGTTCTACATTCCTGTGATTATTTCCCCCCTGTTACTCCGCTTTTCCTGTGAGTTCTCCTCTCGTGATCTTCCTCCTTATTTGTGAGTTTGTCTTTCCTCTGATTATTTCTCCCTTAAGACTCCACTTCTCCTGTGATTCCCCTTCTTCTCTTAGTTGTTACTCCTCCTACTTTCCGAGTTTTCTTTTCTTATGGTTATGTCTCCCCTGGGACTCCCGTTTTCCTGTGGGTCCCTCCTGTGAGTTCTTTTTTGTCAGTCCTACTTATCTGTGTGTTTTCCTTTCCTGCGATTGTTTTTCCTCTGTGACTTTTCTTCTCGTAAAAGTCGCATTCCCTGTGATATATCTTGTCTTGTCACTACTCCTACTTTGTGAGTTCTTCTGTTTGTTATTATTTCTCCCCAGTGAATCCCTCCTTGATTTCTCCTTTCGCGTCCTGTGAGTTCTGCTCTCGTGTTCCTCCTCCTAATCTGCGAGTTCTTCTTTGCTGTGATTATTTCTCGCCTGTGACTCGCCTTCTACTTTGAGTCCCTTTGCGCTGCGAGTATTCCTCTGAAGTTATTTGTCCTACTTGTGAGTTTCCTTTCCTGTGATTATTTTTTCACTCTGAATCCCATTCTGCGTTGAGTCCCTTTTTTGAGTTCTCCTTTCGTGTTATTCCTCCTACTTTGTGAGTTCCCCTTTCGTGTCATTATTTTACCAGTGACTCTCTCTTTATCCTGTGAGTGCCCCTCTTCTGTGAATTCTACTCCCCTGTCACTTCTACAAATTTGTGAGTTCTCCTTTCCTGTGAATAGTTCTTCCCTGTTACTCCCCTTCTCCTGTGAGTCCTCGTCCCCTGTGAATTCTCCTCGTGTTAGTGCTGCTAGTTTGTGAACTTTCCTTTCGTGTGATTATCTCTAAGCTGCGACGCCCCTTCCTCTGCGAGTTTTCCACTCCTGACACTATACCTACTTTGTTAGCTCTCCTTTCTGTGATTATTTCTTGCCTGTGACTCCCCTTCTCTTGTGATTCTCTATCAGTTGTCCTCTCATGTTCCTCCTCTTAACCTGTGAGTTCTCTTTTTCTCAGATTATTTCTCCTCTGTGACTCGCCTTATCGTGTGAGTCGCCCTCCCCCGTGAGTTCTCGTTTCGTGCTGTTCCTCCTAATTTGTCAGTTTTCATTCCTGTAATTATTTCTCCCATGTGACTCCCTTTTTCGTAGGAGTCCCTCTCGCACTTTTTTTTCTGTAAGTCCTGCTAATTTGTAAGTTCTCCTTTCCTGAGATTTTATTTCTTCTGTGTATGTACTTCTCCTGTGAGTTTCCCTATCTTGTGGCATGTACTCTCGTGTCAGTCCTCCTAATTTTTGAGTTGTCCATTTTTCTTTTTATTCTTTTCTGGGACTCCATTTCTCCTGAGTCTCCTTCCAATGTGAGTTCTCCTCTCTTGACACGTCTCCTACTTTGTGAGTTCTCCTTTCTTGTGATCATTTCTCTCCTTTCACTCTTCTTTTCCTGTGAGATCCCCTCCTCTTTGAGTTCTAATGCCCTTTTCTTTATCCACATTAGTGAGTTCTCGTTTACTGTGATTATTTCGAGCCTGTGACTTCCCTTCTCCTGTAACTCCCCCTGTGAGTTCTCCTGTGAGTCCCCTTCCCCTGTTAGTTTTTCTCCTGCTAGCAACGCTAATTTGTGAATTTTCCTTTCCTGTAATTTTTCCTGTGACTCCTTTTCTGCTGTGAGTGCCCTGCCCCCCCCCCCTATGAGTCCTTTCTGTGAGTTTATTTCTCATGTTGCCCTTCCTATTTTGTGAGTTCACCTTTCCTGTGATTTCGTCCTTTGTGACTCACCTTCTCCTGTGAGTCACCTCTCTCTGTGAGTTCTTTTCTCTTGTCACTTCTCTTACTTTGTCAGATCTCCCACTTGTGATTATTTTCCCCCTGTGACTCTTCTTCTCCTATGAACCCCACCATGAGATCTCCTCTCATGTTCTTCCTTCTAATCTGTAAGTTCGCCTTTCCTGTGATTATTTGCTATTGTGACTTTTTTTCTCCTTTGAGTCCTCGCTGTGATTTGTCCTTTCGTGTCACTCCTTCCAATTTGTGAGATCTTCTTTCCTGTGAATATTTCTCTCTTATGACTTCCCTTCTCCTGTTATTCCTCTTTGCCTGTGAGTTCCCCTTTCATGTCATTCCTCCTACTTTGTGAGTTATCCTTTCTTGTGATTATTTCTCCCTAGGTTCTCTCCTACTTTTATTATTCGCCTTTTTCCTGTAAGATTTCGTCTCGCCATTCCTCTTTCTTGTGAGTTCTCCTTTTGTGTCACCTTTCCGAATTTGTGAGTTATTCTTAACTGTGTTTATTTGTTCCCTGTGACTCCATTTCTCCTGTTATTCCTCTTCTCCTGTGAACTCCACTCTTCTGCCAGTTCTGCTGTCGTGTTACTCCTCCAAATTAGTGAGTTCGCCTTTCCTGTGATTATTTCTCCCCTTGTGAGTCCCCTTGTACTGTGAGTTCCTGTCCCCTTTGAGTTTTCCTTTTGTGTTCTTCCTGCTAATATGCAATTTCTTCTTTACCCTGATTATTTCTCCCGCGTGACTCGATTTCTATTTTGACACCCCTTCCACTGTGAGTTCTCCTCTCAAGTCATGTCTTTACTTTGTGAGTTCTTGTTTCCTGTGATTATTTCTCCTCATATTAGTCGTGCTAGTTTGTGAGTACTCCTTTCCTATCATTATTTCTAACCTGTGACTCTTCCTCTCCTGTGAGTGCCTTTACTCTGCGAGGTCTTCTTTCTTGTCAATTCCTACTCCTTTCCTATGATTATTTCTACCCTGTGTTTATCTTTGTTTCTTGTTTCCTCCTCCCTGTGAGATCTCGTCTCGTGTTCCTCCTCGTAATCTGGGAATTATCCTTTCCTGTGATTATTTCTCCTCCGTGACTCCCCTATTCCTGCGAGCCCTCTTCAGCTGTGAGTTTTTCTCTGGTGTTTCTCCTTCAAATCTGTGAGTGTTACTCGTGCTAACCCTGCTAGTTTATGAGTCTCTTTTCCAGTGATTATTTCTAACCTATAAGTGCTTTTCCCCTGTGAGTTCTCTTCTGTTGTAACTACTCGTACTTTCTGAGTGCTCCTTTGCGTGATATTTCTTCCCTGTGATTCCCTTTTTTCTGTCATTCCCCTCCCACTGTGAGTTCTGCCCTCACGTCAGTCCTCCTACATAGTCAGCTCTCTTTTCATGTCATTATCTTTCCCCTGTAACTACACTTCTCCTTTGATTCCTCCTCTTCTGTGAGCTCTAATCCCGTGTTACTTCTCTGAATTGGTTAGTTATTTCTTCCTGTGATTATTTCTCCCCCGTGGTCCCCATCTCCTGTGAGTTCCCCTCCCCTCTGCACTCTCCTCTTGTTATTCCTGCTAGTCTGTGAGTTCTATTCTCTTGTGATTATTTCTAACCTGTGAGTTCATTTCCGCTGTTATTTCTCCTCTCTTGTCACTACTCCTACATTGTCAATTTTCCTTTCTGTGATTATTTCTCCCCTATGACTCCCCTTCTTTTGTAATACCCTTTCACCTGGTAGCTGTGCTCTATTGTCACTACTTCTACTTTGTTAATTCTCCTGCCTCTGTTTATTTCTCCCCAGTGACTCCTATTTTACTGTAACTCCCCTGCCGCAGTGAGTTGTCCTGTCATGTCATTCCTCCAACATTGTCAGTTCTCCTTTCCTATCATTATCTCTCCTCTGTGACTCTCCTTCTTCTCTGGGTCCCCCATTTCTGTGAGTTCTAATCCCATGTCACTCCTGCAAATTGTTGAGTTCTCCTATTTTGTGACTATTTCTCTATTGTGACTCCCCATCTCCTGGGAGTGCCTGTCACCTGTGCATCTTCTTCCTGTTAGTCGTGCTGGTTTGTGAGTTGTCCTCTTCTGTGATTATTTCTAAGCTGTGAATCCTCTTCCCCTGTGTGTTCTCCTCTACTTTGTGAGTTCTCCTTACCTGTGATTATTTCTAGCCTGTGACCTTTCTTCTCCTTGGATTCCCCGTCCACTGTGTATTGTACTCCAGCTAGTACCGCTAGTTTGTGAGTTTTCCTTTCGTGTGATTATCTCTAAACTGTGAATTCTTTTCCCCTGTGAGTTCTCCTCTCTTGTCACTATTCCTATTTTGCGAGCTTATTTCTCCCTTGTGACTCCCCTTATCCTGTGCTTCCCCTTCCCCTGTGAGTTCTCCTCTCATGTGATTCCTCCTACTGTGACAGTTTCCCTCTTCTGTGATTATTTGTCACCTCTGATTCCCCTTCTCCTGTTAGTCTCCGTTCCCTGTACACTCTCCTCCTGTTTGTTTGTGGGTTCTCCTATCGTGTGATTATTTCTAACATGCAAGTCCTCTTCCCATGTGAGTTATCCTCTTTTTTCACTACTCTTACTTTGTGAGTTCTTGTTTTTGTGATTATTTCTCCCCTTTGACTCCTCTTTTCCTGTGATACCTTTTGCCCTGCGAGTTCTCGTCTTATGTTATTCCTGCTACTTTGTGAGTTCTTCTGCCATCTGTGTCTCCTTGTCTTGTGAGTCCCCCTCTTCTGTGAGTTCTACTCTCGTGTCACTCTTACTAATTTGTGAGTTCTCCTTTCTTGTGATTTTTCCTCCGTTGTGACTACCCTTCTCAAGTGAGTACCGGTCAACTGTGCAGTCTCCTCGTGTTAGTCCTGCTACTTTATGAGTTCTCTTTAACTGTGATTATTTATAACCTGTGAGTCCCCTTCCCCTGTTATTCTTTCTGTCCTGTGAGTTCATGTCATTCCTCCTACTTTTTGAGTTCTTATCTCCTCTGACCTCCTTTCTCTTGTGAGTCCCCCTCTTCTGTGAGTACTAATTCTGTGTCACTCCTCCAAATTGGTGACTTCTCCTTTTCTGTGTTTATTCCTCCGTTGTGACTCCCCTTCTCATGTGAGTCCCGGTCAACTGTGCATTGTCCTCGTCTCAGTCCTGCTGATTTGTAAGTTTTCCTTTCCTTCAATTATTTATAACATGTAAGTCATCTTCCCCTATGAGTTATTGTCTTTTGTCTTACTTTCTCCTTTCTGTGACTGTTTCTCCCTTGTGACTTCCTAATTCTTGTTATTCCCCTTCCCCTGTCAGTTCTCCTCTCATGTCATTGCTCCTACATTCTAAGCTCCTATCATTATCTCTCCCTGTGACTCACCTTCGTCTTTGGGTCCTCCTTTTCTGTGGGTTTTAATACCGTGTCGCTCATCGAAATTGGTGAGTTCTCCTTTCCTGTGATTATTTCTCCCCTGTGACTCCCCTTCTCCCTTGAGTCCTCCTCTTGTATGAGTTCTACTCCCGTGTCACTCCTCGAAATTTGTGTGTTCTCCTTTCCTGTTATTTTTGCTCACCTGTGAGTTCCCTTCTCTTGTACGTTCCCGTCCGTTGTAATTTCTCCTCTTGTTACTCCTGCTGGTTTGTGAGATCTACTATCCTGTGAGTATTTCTAACATGTGCGTCCTCTTCCCCTGCTAGTTCTCCTTTTTTGTCACTACTCCTATTTTGTGAGTTCTCCTTTGCTCTCTTTATTACTCTCCTGTGCGTCCCCTTCTTCTGTGAGTTCTACTCCGTGTAACTCCTAATTTGTGAGTTCTCCTTTCTTGTGATTACTCTTGCCTTGCGACTCCCATTCTAAACCTGTGCATTATCCTCGTGTTAGTCCTGCTAGTTTGTGAGTTCTCTTTTCCTGTGATTATTTCTTACCTGTTAGTTTACATCGCCTGAGAGTTCTCCTCTCATGTCATTCTTCTTACTTTGTGAGTTTTCTTTTCCTGTTATTTTTTTCTCTTTTGTGACTCCCCTTTTTGTGTGAATCCCTTTCTCCTGTGAGATCTAGTACCGTGTCATTCCTCCAACTTTGGAAGTTCTTCTTTCCTTTGATTATTTATCCTTGTTGACTCCCGGTGTCTCCGTCCGTTGTGCATGAACCTTCCTATTTTATGAGTTATCATTTCCTTAGAATATTTCTTTCCTGTAACTCCCATTTTGTTATGCTTCCCCCTACCTTCTGAATTCTCCTCTCAAGTTCCTCCGCCTAATCTTTCATGTGATTATTTCTTACCTGTGACTCTTCTTTTCCTTTGAGTCCTCCTCTCGTGTGAGTTTTGAACCCGTGCCACTCCTCCAAATTTGTGAGTTCCCCTTTCCTGTGACTATTTCTCCCCTGTGACTGCCATTCTCCTAGCAGTCCTCATAGATTGTGAGGTCAGCTCGTGTTAGTCCTGCTAAGTTGTGAGTTTTCCTTTCTTGTCACTATTTCCCCGTGTGACTCCCCATCTCTTGTGAGTCCCCCTCTTCTTTGAGTTTTACCCCCGTGTCACTCCTCCAAATTTATGAGTTTTCCTTTTCTGTGTTTACTTCTCCAACGTAACTCCCTTCTCCTGTGAATCACCCTCCCCTACGAGTTCTCCGCTCTTGTTCCTTCTCCTGATCCGTCAGTTCTCCTTTCCTGTGATTATCTCTACCCTGTGAGTCCCCTTCTCTTGTGAGCTCCCTTTCCTTTTCAGGTCTCCTCTCATGTCACTCCTCCTACGTTGTCAATTTTCTGTTCTTCTGATTATCTCTACCCTGTGACTCCCTTTGTCCCGCGAGATCCCCTGTGAGCTCTCCTTTCATGTTACTTTCTTACTTTGTGAGTTAAACTTTCCTGTGATTATTTCTCCCTTGCGACTCCCCTTTTCCTCTCGGTACCCCTCTTCTGTTTGTTAAACTCTCGTGTCACTCCTACAAACTTGTGAGTTTTACTGTCATTTGATTTTTTCTACCCAGTGACTCTTTTTCTACTGTGATTCACTTTCCCCTATGAGGTCTTCTGTCATGCCACTGTTGGTGCATTGTTAGTTCTGCTTTCCTGTCAATATTTCTCCGTTGTGACTCCCTTTCTCCTTAGAGTAGGCCCTTCTGTGAGTTCTACTCCCGCATCACTCCTCGAAATTTGTGAGTTCACCTTTCCTGTCGTTATTTCTATCCTGTAACTCCCCTTCTCCTGTGACTCCCAGTCACCTGTCCATTCTTCTCGTGTTACTGCTGGTAAGTTTGTGAGTTCTCCTTTCCTATGACTATTACTATCATGTGAGTCATTTTCTCCTGTGAGTTCTCGTCTATTGTCACTAGTCGTACTTTGTAAGTTTTTCATTCTGTGATTATTTCTCACCTGTGACTCCCTCTCTCCTGTGATACCCCTTCCCCTAAGAGTTCTCCTTTCATGTCACTCCTCCTACTTTTTAGAGTTCTCCTTTCCTGTGATTATTTGTAACCTGTGATTCTTCTTCTCCTGTGAGTCCCCGTCCCCTCTGCATTCTCTTCGTGCTTCGTGCTTGTTTGTGAATTCTCCTTTCCTGTGATTATTTCTAATATGTACGCCCCTTCCCCTGTGCGTTTTTCTCTCCTGTTAGTCCTCCTTTCGTCTGAGTTTTCCTTTTCTGTGATTAAGTCTCCCCTGTGACTCCACCTCTTCTGTGAGTCCCCGTATGACATTTGTTTTATCAGTCCTGCTAATTTGTGAGTTCTCCTCTGCTGTAATTCTTTTTCCTGCTGACACCCCTTCTCTTCAGAGTCGCTTCTTTTGTGAGTTCTGTTCTCTTGTCACTACTCCTACTTTGTGAGTTCTTCTTTGTATTAGTATTTCCACTCCCCTTCTCCTGCGAATCCCCCTATGAGACCTTCTCTCATATTCCTCTTCCTGCTTTGTGAGTTCTCCTTTGCTGTGATTATTTCTCCTTTGTAACTCGTTTCTTCCTGTGAATCCTCCTCTTCTGTGAGTTCTGCTTCAGTGTCACTGCTCTAAATTTGAGTGTTATCCTTTCCTGTGAATTTTCTCCTTTGTGACTCCCTTCCTCTTTGAGTTGCCGTCCCCTGTGCGTTTTCCTTTTATCCTTTAAGTCCCCATCCCCTCTGGTTGTCCTCTCATGTTACTCTTCCTAATTTGTGAGTTCTCCTCTCCTGTCATGATGTCTCCCCTTTATCTCCCCTTTTGGGTTCCCCTCTTCCGTGAGTTATACTCTCGTGTCAGTCCTCCAAATTCTGAGCTTTAAATTTCTGCGATTATTTATCCCCAGTGACTCCTTTTCCTGTGGGTTCCCTTCCCGATTATGTTTTCATCTCTTTTCACTCCTCCTACTTTGTGAGTTGTCTTTTCCTCCTGATTTGTTTTCCCTGTGACTCCACTAACGTTGTCAGTCCCCTTCCCCCGTGAGGTTTCCTCTTGCGTTCTTCCTGCTAATCAGTGAGTTCTCCTTCTTTGTTATTATTTTCCCCCTGTGAGTCCCCTTTTTTTGTGATTCCCCTTCCTCTGTGTTACTCCTCTTACTTTGTGAATTCTCTTTTCCTGTCAGTATTTCACCCTTGTGACTCTCCTGCTCTTGCGAGTCCCCCTTGTGAGTTCTCTTTGTATTAGTCCTGCGGATTTGCTAATTCTCCTTTTCTGATTATTTCTCCCCCGTGACTCCCGTTGTCCTGTGAGTCCCTTCTTCTGTGGGTTCTACTCCCGTGTCACTCCTCCAATTTTGCGAGTTCTCCTATCCTGTGATATTTCTCCATTGTGATTCCCATTTTCATGTGAGTAATCCTCCCTTGCGAGTTCTCCGTTCGTGTTCCTCCTCCTAATCTGTGAGTTCTCCTTTCTTCTGAATATTTTTCCCCTGTGACTCCCCTTCTCTCGTCAATTCCCTCCCCCCCCTTGTGAGTTCTCCTTTCGTAATCTTCCTCCTAATCTGTATGTTTCCTTTTTCTCTGAGTATTGCTCCCCTGGGAGTCGCCTTCTTAAATGATATCCGTTACCCTGTAAGTTCTCGTTTCACGTTATTCCTCATATTTTGTGATTTAGTTTTTCTTGTCGATTATTTTTTCACTGTGACTCCCCTTCTCCTAAGAGTCTCCCTTGCCTGTGAGATCTCCTCCTGTTAGTCCTACTGTGTTCTTCTTTTCTGTAATTGTTTTCCAATGCTACTGTATTTCTTCTGCAAGTTCCCATTCTTTGTGAGTTCTACTCCGTGTCAGTCCTCCTAATTTTTGAGTTGCGCATTTCTGTGATTATTTTCTCTCAGTGACTCTCCTTCTCCTCTCCTCTCGTGTGATTATTTCTCCCCTATGAGTCCTCTTCTCCTGTTACTGTCCCTCCCGTGTGAGTTTTGTTTTCGTATTCCCTCTCCTAATCTGCGAGTTCTCCTTTCTTTTGATTATTTCTCCCTTGTGACTCCCCTTCTCTTGTAAGACCCCCTTCCCTGTGAGTTATCCTTGTGTTAGTTCCGCTGATTTGTTAGTACTCTTAATAATTTCTCCCCTGTGATTCCCCTTCTCCTGTAAGTTCCTTTTCCCTGTAAGATCTCGTTTTCAGCTGTTCTTCCTAAATTGTGGGTTCTTCTTTCCTGTGATTATTTCTCCCCTGAGACTGCTTCCCTGCTGTGACACCCCCTGTGAGTTCTCCTTTCGTGTTACTCCTACTAATTTCTGACTTCTCTTTTTTTTATTATTTTTCCTCTGTGACTGTAGTTCTCCGATGAATTCCCTTCCCCTGTGGGTTCTACACTTGTGCCAGTGTTCCTAATTTCTGAGTTATCCATTTCTGCGATTAATTGTCCCCTGTGATTCCTTTTCTCCTGTGAGTTCCCTTCCACTGTGAGGTTTCCTCCCTTTTCACTATTCCTACTTTGTAAGTTCTCTTTGCCTGTGATTAGTTCTCCACTGTCACTTCCCCTTCTCCTGTTAGTCCGCCTTCCCTGTGAGATCTCCTACCACGTTCCTCTTGCTAATCTGTGAGTTCTCCTTTCCTGTGATTATTTTTCGACTTCCCTTCATTTTATATTCCCCTTTCCCTGTGAGTTTTCCTCTCGTGGCACTTCTCCTACATCATTAGTTCTTCTTCTCTGTCAGTATTTATCCACTGTGACTTCCATTCTCCTGCGAATTCCTTTCTCCTATCAGTTCTCATCTCATGTTACTTCTCTCACATTGCGATTTTTCCTTTCTCGTGAATATGTCTCCCCTGTGGCTCCCCTTCTCCTGGGAGTCCCCATTGTGACTTCTTTCTTGTCAGTCCTTCCTTTTTGTGAGTTCTACTTTCCTGTGATTTTTTCCGCTGTGACTCCCTTTCCTATGAGAGTCCCTTTCCACTGTGTTCTCTCTTCTCTTTTCACTACTCCTACTTTGTAAATTCTACTGTTTGTTGCTATTTCAAACCCTGCGACTCTCCTTCTCCTGTCAATCCTTCCTGTGATTTGTCCTGTCGTGTAACTCCTCCGAAATTGTGAGTTCTGATTTCCTGTGATTATGTCCCTATTATGACTTCCCTTGTGCTGTGAGTCTCCCCCTATCAGATCTTCTTTTGTGTTTCTCTTCCTAATCTGTGAGTTCTCCTTTCCTGTGATTATTTCTCCCTTGTGACACCCCTTCTCCTGTGAGTCCACCTACCCTGCGAGTTCTCCTCTCGTGTTCCTCTTCCTAATTTGTGACTTCTCCTTTCCTCTAAATATTTCTCCACTGTGACTCCCTTTGTTTTGGGACTCCCCATCCCCTGGGAGTTCTCCGCATGTTAGTCCTGCTAGTTAGTCAGTTCTCCTTTTCTGTGATTATTTATCTCCTGTGACTCACTTTCTGCTGTGAGTCCCCCTCTTTTGTCACTCCTCCATGTCACTCCTGCAAACTGGCGAGTTCTCCATTTCTTTGATTTTTTCTCCCCTATGACTGGCCTTTTCCTGTACGTCTGCCCTTGTGAGTCCTCCTCTGATGTCACTTCTCCTACATTGTGAGTTTTTCTTTCCCATAAATATGTCTCCCTTTTGACTGACCTTCCCCTGTGAGTTCCCCCTGTAAGTTCTCCTGTCGTGTAACTTGCCTACTTTGTGAGTTTTCCTTTCCTGTGATTATTGCTCCCCTTTGACTCCCCTTCTCCTGTGAGTACCCTTTTTCTGCGAGTTCTACTCTCGTGTCACTCCTCCTAGTTTGCGAGTTCTACATTCCTGTGATTATTTCTCCACTGTGATCTTCTTTGAGTCCCTTTCCGCTGTGAGTTTTCCTCTGATGTTATTATCCTATTTTGTGAGTTTTTCTTTCCTGTGATTATTTCTCCACTGCGAATCCCTTTCCCCTGTGACTCCCCTCTCTCTCTCTCTCCTTCGAATCACCCTCTCTTGTGAGTTCTACTCCCCTGTCACTCCTTTCAATTTTTGAGTTCTCGTTTCCCGTGAATAATTGTTCCCGTTGACTCCCCTCCTCCTGTGACTCCTCGTCCCCTGTCATTCCTACTCCTTGTGAGTTGTCCTCTCGTGTGCCACCTCTTAACCTGTGAGTTCTCTTTTTCTCTGATTTCTCCCCTGTGACTCACCTTATCCTGTGAGTGGCCTTCACTTGTGAGTTATCTTTTCGTGCTGTTACTTTTAATTTGTGAATTGTTCATTCCTGTGATTATTTCTGCCATGTTACTCCCTTTGTCGTAGAAGTCAATCTCGCCTTTCACTTCCCTCGTGTTAGTCCTACCAATTTGTGAGTTCTATTTTTCTGCTGTGAGTTTCCCTCACCTGTGGTGTCTCGTGTCAGTCCTCCTAATGTTTGAGTTTTCCATTTCTGCGGTTATTTATTTCAAGTCAGTCCCTTTCTTCAGAGACTGCCCCTGTGAATTCTTACGTGTTATCCCTCCTAATTTGTAAGTACTGCTTTCCTGTTATTATTTCTCCCATGTGACTCCCTTTCTCACAAAAAGACGCCCTCGCTTGTCGCTCTCCTCGTGTTAGTCCTGCTAATTTGTGAGTTCTTTTTTAAGTTTTCCTCTCCTGTGGGTTTTACTCTGGTGTTAGTTGTAATTTTTTATTTCTCCATTTCTCTGATTATTTATTCCTAGTGACTCCCTTTCTCCTGAGTCCCCTTCCAATGAGAGTTCTTCTCTCTTGTCACTCCTCCTATATTGTGAGTTCTTTTTTCTTGTGATTATTTCTACCCTGTGACTCCCTTTCACCTTTTTTTCAGCCCTATGAGTTCTCCTCTCGTGTTCCTCCTCCTAATCTGTAAGTTCTCTAATCATATCATTTCTTCTCCGCTGTGATTCCCTTCGCCTGCGAGTCCCCCTCCCTCGTGAGTTGTCCTGTCGTACTCCTTCTCCTAATCTGAAATACTCTTTCCTGTGATTATTTCTTTGTCGTGACTCTCCTTCTCCTGTGATTATTTTCCCCTGTCAATCCCTTGACTTACCCTGTCATGTTACTCATTTTACTTTGTGATTTCTCTTTTTTTGTGATATTTTCCCCTGTGACTACCCTTTTCCCGTGACTCGCCCATATTAGTTCTCCTTTTGTGGTATTCCTCCTACTTTGCGACTAACCCTTTCGTGTCATTAGTTTGCCCCTGTGATTCTCCTTCTCCTTTCAGTCTCCCTATTCTGTGACTTCTACTCGCCTGTCACTCCTCGAAATTTGTGAGTTCTCCTTTCCTGTGATTACCTGTTCCATGTGACTCCCCTTTTCTTGTGAGGCTCCCTCTCCAGTGAATTTTTCGTCCGTATTCCTCCTCCTAATCATTAACTTCCCCTTTCCTGTGAATATTTCCTGTGAATCCCCTTCCATTATGACTTCTTCTCTCATGTGATTTCTTCTATATTGTAAGTTCTCTTTTCCTGTGAGTATTTTTCCCTATGACTCCCCAGCTTCTGTGAGTTCCACTCTTCTGTAAGTTCTCCGACTGTGCCACTTCTCCAGATGTGCGAGTTCCCCTTTCCTTTGATTATTTCTCCCCTGTCACTCCATTTGTTGTGTGAGTCCCCGTCGCTTGTGCGTTTTCCTGGTGTTACTCCTGCTAGTTTTTAAGTTCCCTTTTCCTACAATTATTTTTAATCTGTGACTCGTTTTCTTCTGTGAGTCCCATTGGCCTGTGAGATCTTGTTTCTTGTCACTCCTACTTCTGTGAATTCGCCTTTCATATGAATATTTCTACCCATGATTCCTCTCCTCCTGTGAGTGCTATCCTCTCCGAGTTCTCCTTTCTTGTCTCTTCCCCTACTTCTCCCTCTCTCCTACTTCTCTTTTTCTCTTGTTATTCCCCTTCCTCTTTGAGATTGTCTCTCATGTGACTCCTCCTACTTTGTGAGTTTTCCTTTCCTTTGTTTATTTCTAATATGTGACTCCCATTTTCTTCTGTTTGTCCCCTTCTGTGAGTTCTCCTCTCGTATTCCTCCTCCTAATCTGTGAGCTCTCCTATCCTTTCATTATTTCACCGCTGTTATTCCCCTTCCCCTGGAAGTCCCCCTCGCCCGTGAGTTTTACTGTCGTGTTCCTCTTCTTAATCTGAAATATCCTTTCCCTATGGGTATTTCTTCCTTGTGACTCCTTTTCTGCTGTGAGGGCCCTACCCTTCTTAGTTTTTCTCCCGTTAGTCCTGCTAATTCGTGAGTTCTCTTTTCTTGTCATTATTTTCCTCCTGTGATTTTCTGTCTCCTGTGAGTCACTTGCCCTTGTGAGATCTTCATGTGAATGCTCCTTTCAACTTATTCCTCTTAAGTTGTAAGTTCTTCTTTCCTGTGATTTTCTTCGTTGTGACTCCCCTTCTCTTGTTAGTCCCCTTTCCCTCTGAGTTCACCTCTCATGTAACTCCTCCTATTTTGTGAGTTCTCCTTTCCTGTGATTACTTTTCCCCTGTGACTCTAGTTCTCCTGTGAATTCCCCTCCCCTGTGAGTTCTACTGTCGCGTCAGTCCTCCTAATTTCACAGTCCTCCTAAGTTGTTCATGTCTGCAATTTTTTTCCCCCTGTGAGCTCTCCTCTCCTGTCACTCCTCTTACTTTGTCAGTTCTACTTTCGTGTCTCTTTCCGAATTTGTGAGTTGTTCTTAACTGTGATTATTTCTCCCCTGTGACTCCCCTTCTCCTGTTATTACACTTCTCCTGTAAACTTCCCTTTTCTGCGAGTTCTTCTGCCGTGGTACTTCTCCAAATTAGTTAGTTTTTTTTCTGTGATTATTTCTCCCGTGTGACACCCCTTCTCCTATGAGTCCCCTTCCCTTGTGAGTTCTCTTTTCCTGTCTTTCCTTCTATTTTGTGAGTTCATCTTTCGTATCATAGGTGTCCCATGTGGCTCTTTTTCTCCTGTTAGCACCCCTTTTTTATAAATTCTACTCCCGTGTCACTCCTCCAATTTTGTGACTTATCCTTTCCTATGATTATTTCTTCCCTGTTACTCCCTTTCTTCTGTGAGGCCCCTGTCATCTGTGCGTTCTCCTCGTGTCAGTCCTGCTAGTTTTTGATTTCTCCTTTTCTGTAACTCCTCATCTCCTGTTATTCTCCTATCCCTTTGAGTCCTCTTCTCATGTCACTACTCTTACTTTGCGACTTCTCCTTTCCTGTGACTATTTCTACTCATGTTAGTCCTGTTAGTGTGTGAGTTCTCCTTTGCCATGATTATTTCTATCCTATATCTCTTCTTCTTCCGTGAGTTCCCTTACTCTGAGTTCTAATTTCATGTCAGTTTCGCTATATTTTGAGTACTCCTTTCTTCTCTTGTTCCTCCTCCTAATCTCTGAGTTCTCTTTTCGTGTCATAATTTTCTCCTCTGTGACTTCCCTTCTTTTGTGAGTCCATTTCCGCTGTGAGTTCTTCTCTTATTGCGTTCCTCCTACTTTGTGAGGTCTCCTTTTCTGTGATTATTTTTCCCCTGTGACTCCCCTTTTCCCGTGAGTCCCGCTCTTCTGTGAGTTTTACTCCCGTCTGTCTCCTCCAAATTTGTAAGTTGTTCTTTCCTTTGATTATTACTTATCTTCGACTCCCCTTTTTCTGTGAGTTCCCATCCCCTGTGCCTTCTTTTCGTGTTAGTCCTGCTAGTTTGTAAGTCCGCCTCTCCTGTGATTATTTCTAACCTGTGAGTCCCAATCTCCTGTGAGTTCACCTTTCTTGTCACTACTCTGAGTTCTGTGAGTTCTCCTTTCTGTGATTATTTGTCCCCTGACTCCCCTGCTGTGATTCTTTTTTCCTGTAGGTTCTACTCTTATGTCATTCCTCGTACATCATTTCTCCTTTCCTGTCATTATCTCTCCCCTGCGACTTCCCTTCTCCTTTGAGTCCCCCTATTCTGCGAGTTTTAATCCCGTGTCACTCCTCTAAATTTGTGAAATCTCCTTTCCTGTGATTATTTTTCACCTGTGAATCACTTTCTCCTGTGAGTTTTTCTCTCCTATCACTATTCCTATTTTGTGAGCTCTCCTTTCTCTGAATTTTTCTTCCCTGTGACTCCTCTTCTTTTGTCATTCCCCTACCCCTGTGAGTTCTCCTCGCATGTTATTCCTTCTACTTTTTGAGTTTTCCTTTCGTCTCATTTTCACTCTTCTGGGACTCCCCTTCTCCTGTGAGTCCCCCTCTTCTGTGAGTTTGACCCCATGTTTCTCTTCCTAATTTGTGAGTTCCCCATTCCTGTGATTATTCCTTCCTTGTGACTCCCCTTCTCAACCTGTGTATTCTCTCGTGTTAGTCCTGCTAGTTTGTGAGTTCTCTTTTTCTGTGATTATTTTTAACCTGTAAGTCCCCTTGCCTTGTGAGGTGTCCTCTCATATAATTCCTCCTATTTTGCAAGTTCTTTTTTCCTCTCATTATTTCTCCCCTGTGACTCGCCTTCTCCTGTGGGTCCTCCTCTTTTGCGAGGTCTACTCCCGTGTCACTCCTCCAAACTTGCGAGAACTGTTTTACTGTGATTATTTCTCATTTGTAACTTCCCTTCTCCTGTGAGTCGCCATCCCCTGTGCATCTTCCTCGTGCTAGTCCTGCCAATTTGAGTTATCCTCTCTCTTCACTACTCCTACTTTGTGAGTATTCCTTTTTTGATTAATTCTCCCCTGTGACTTCTGTTTTCTTGTCATTTTTTCTCCTCTGACTCCCCTTCTTCTGTGGGTCCCCTTCTTCTGTGAGATCTACTACCGTGCCATTCCACCAATTTTGTGAGTTCTTCTTTTCCTTGAATATTTTCCCCTGTGACACCTCTTCTCTTGCGAGTCTCTGTCCCTATGCATGCGCCCCATATTAGTGCTGCTAGTTTGTGATTTGTCTTTTCCTGTGATTATTACTAACATGTGAGTCCTCTTCCACAGTGAATCATCCTCTGTTCTCACTTGCCCTACTTTGTGAGTTCTCCTTTCTGTGATTCTTTCTCCACAGTGACTCCTTTTCTCATGTGATTCTTCTTCCCCTGTGAGTTTTCCTTTCATGTTGTTCCTCCCACATTGGCAGTTCTCCTTTCCTGTCATCATCTCTCCCCTGTGACTCCCTTTCTTCTTTGAGTACCTTTCTACTGTGAAGATTTGTGACTTCTCCTTTCTTGTGATTATTTCTACCGTGTGACTCCCCTTCTCCTGTGACTCACCGTTCTTGCTTCTATTTTGTGAGTTTTCCTTTCCTGTGATTATCTCTAAGCTGTGAATCCATTTCCCTTGCGAGTTCTTCTCTCTTGCCACTGCTCCTTCTTTGTTTGTTCTCCTTTCTGTGTCTGTTTCGCCCTTGCGACTCCCTTTCTCCTGTGATTCCCCTTTCTCTACGAGTTTTCCTCTCATGTTATTCTTGCTATTTTGAGAGTTCTCCTTTCCTGTGATTTTGTCTTCCCCGTGACTCCATTTCTCCTGAGAGTTCCCATGTGACTTTTACTCTATCAGTCCTGCTAATTTGTGAGTTCTCCTCTGCTGTAATTCTTTTTTCTTCTGACTACCTTTTTCCTCAGAGTCCCCTTCCTTTGTGCGTTCTGTTCTCTTATCACTACTTCTACTTTGTGAGTTATTCTTTGCGTTATTATTTCTCCCCTGTGACTCCCCTTCTTCTGTCAATCCCCCTATGAGATCTTCGTTTGTGTTCCTCCTCCTGCTTTGCCAGTTCTCCTTTCCTGTCATTATTTCTTCCTTGTAACTCGATTTTTTTGTGAATCCTCCTCTTCTGTGAGTTCTTTTCGCATGTCGCAGCTCTAAATTTGAGTGTGTATTCGTTTCCTGTGAATTTGTCTCCCCCTGTGACTCCCCTTCGCTTTTGAGTTGCCGTTCGCTGTGCGTTCTCCTCTTCTTACTCCTGCTGGTTTACGAATTCTCCCTTTCTGTGATTGTTTCTCCCCTGTGTCTCCTTTTATCCTTCATGTCCCCCTTCCCTCTGAGTTCTCCTTTCATGTTACTCTTCCCGATTTGTGAGTTCTCCTTTCCTGTGAATATTTCTTTCGTGTGATCCAACTTCTCTTGTGAGTTTCCTTCCGCTGTGTGTACTCCTCTGTTGTCACCCCTCCTATTTTATGAGTTCTCCTTTCCTGTAATTATTTTTTCTGTGTGAATCGTCTTCTCCTGTGAATCCCTTTCTCCTGTGAATTCTCGTTTTGTTTTATTCCTCCTAATTATCGAGTGTTTTTCTCCGAATATAATTTTCCCCTGTGACTCCCCTTCTACTAAATGTCCCTGTCGCCTATGAGCCTTCCTCGTGTTAGTCCTACTAATTTGCGAGTTTCCCTTTTCTGTGATTAGTTTTCACCTGTCATTGTACTTCTCTTGTGAGTTCCTCCCCTTTTCCGTGAGTTCTATTATTGTGTCAGTTCTCTTAATTTCCGAGTTGTCCATTTTTGCGATTATTTATTCCCAGTGACTCCATTTTCTTGTTTCTCCCCTTCCCCATTAGGTTCTCTTCTGATTCCACTCTTCCTACTTTGTGAGCTCTATTTTCCTGTAATTAGTTCGTCCCTTGTGACTCAAATTCTTTTGTTATTTCCCTTCCCCAGTGAGTTCTCCTCCCATGTTACTCCTCCTACTTTGTGTATTATACTTTCCTGTCAGTAATTTACGCCTGTGACTCCCCTTCTCCTGCGAGTTTCCCTTTCCTGTGAGTTTTTTTTCTGTCAATCTAGCTGATTTGTGAATTTTTTTTCCCTGTGATTATTTCTCCCCTGTGACTCCTCTTCTCCTGCGAGTTCCCCTCGTCTCTGATTTCTACTCCCGTGTCAACTCCTCCAAATTTGAAAGTTCTCCCTTCCTGTGATTATCTCTCCCCTGTGACTCCCATTCTCCTGTGAATTATCCTCTCCTGTGAGTTCTCCACTCGTTTCCCTCCTCCTAATTAATGTGTGAGTTCTCCTTTCGTCTGATTATTTCACCCTGTGACTCGCTACCTCGTGTGAGTCCCCTTCCCCAGTGAGTTGTCCTCTCATGTTACTCCTCCTACTTTGTGTATTCTTCTTTCCTGTCAGTATTTTACGCCTGTGACTCTCCTCCTCCTGCGATTCTCCCTTTTACTGTCTGTTCTCTTTGTGTTAGTCCAGCTGATTTGTGTATTCTCCTTTGCTGTGATTATTCTCCCCTCTCCACTCGTTTCCCTCCTCCTAATCTGTGAGTTATTCTTTCGTCTGATTATTTCACCCTGTGAATCGCTATCTCCTGTGAGTCGACTTCCCTAGTGAGTTGTCCTCTGATGTCATTTTTTCCAACTGCGTGAGTTCTCCTTTGCTGTGATTATTTCTCCCCTGTGACTCCCTTTCTCATGTGTGTCGCACCTGTGAGTTCTCCTTTTCTGTTATTCGAGCTACCTTGTGAGTTCTTTTTTCGTGTCAATATTTCTTCCTTGTGACTCCCCTTCTTCTGTAAGACCCCTATTCTGTGAGTTCTCTTCTCGTGTTTCTCCTCCTAATCTGTGAGTTCTCCTTTCCTCTAAATATTTCTCCTCTGTGACTCTGACTGTGAATCGCCCTCTTCTGTGAGTTCTCCTTTCATATTCCTCTTCCTAATCTGTGAGTTATCCTTTCTTCGGATTATTTCACCCCTGCGAGTCCCCTTATCCATCCGGTCCCTCTCCCGTGTTAGTTTTCCTCTCCTTTCACCCCTCCCAATTTGTAAATTCTCCTTCCCTGTCATGATTTCAAGTTCCTCTCCCATGTGAGTTTTCCTTTCATTTCACTCCTAATTTGTGAATTCTCCTTTCCTGTCATGATTTCTCACCTTTGACTCCCTTTCTCCTGTGAGTCCCCATCCCCTGTGCATTTTCCTCTCTTGTCACTTCTTCTTCTTTTTGAGTTGTCCTTTTCTGTGATTAATTCTCCCCTGTGACTCCCCTTTTCCTGTGAGTCCCCCTCCCCTGTGAGTTCTCCTCCCTTGTCAGTTTTTTTACATTGCGAGTCCTCGTTTCCTGTCATTATGTCTCCCCTATGTCTCCCCTTTTTCTGTGTATCGCCCCTGTAAATTCTTCTTTCGTGTCACCCTGCTACTTTGCGAGTTTTTTTTTCGTTTGATTATTTCTCCTATGTGATTCCCCTTCTCCTGTTTGTCCTCCTCGTTTGCGAGTTCTGCTCCTGTGTCATTCCTCCAAATTTCTTTTCTATTGTTACCTGTTAATATTTTTCTCCTATGCCTCCCTTTCTCCTGTGAGTGCCCGTCCCATTCGCCGTCTCCTCGTGTTACTCTTCCTACTTTGTGAGCTGTCCTTTCCTTTCAATATTTCTCCCGTATGACTTCCCTTCTGTTGTTAGTCCTCTTCCGCTGTGACTTCTCCAGTCTTGTCACTCCTCCTACTTTGTAAGATCTTCTTTCCTGTTATTAGTTCTCCTCTGTGAATCCACGTCTCCTGTTAGTCCCCCTCCCCTTTGTTTTCTCTAGTCGCGTTTTTCCTTCAAACCTGTCAGTTCCTCTTTCTTCTGATTATTTCTTCCCTGTGACTTCCTTTCTCGTGTGAGTCTTCCTCTCCTGTAAGTTTTTGTCTCGTGTTAGTCCTGCTGATCTTTTAGTTCCCCTTTCCTGTGATCATTACTCCCGTGTGGCTCCCCTTCACCTGTCAGACCCCTTCCCTAGGCGTTCTCCTTGTGTTCGTCCTGCTAGATGGTGAGTTCCCCTTGCCTGAGATTATTTGTCCCCTCTGAGTCCCTCCTCCCGTGTGAGTTGTCCTCTCATGGTACTCCTAATTTGTTCTCCTTTCTAACCTGTGACTCCATTTCTCCTGTGAGTCCCCCTCTCCTGTGAGTCTACGACCGTGTTAGTCCTGCTGATCTGTTAGTCCTCCTTTCCTGTGATAATATCTCTTTTGTAACTTCCCTTCTCTTTTGAGTCCCCTTCCGCTGTGAGTTCTCGTCTGTTGTCACTTCTCCTGCTTTGTGAGTTGCCCTTTCCTATGATTAGTTTTCCCCTCTGACTTCACTTCTTTTGTCAGTCCCACTCCCCTTTGAGTTCTCCTCTCGCGTTCTTCCTGCAAATCTCTGAGTCCTCCTTTTTTTTTTATTATTTTCCCCTGTAACTCCCCTTCTCTTGTGAGCCCTCCTCCCCTGTGGGTTCTCCTCTCGTCTTAGTCCTGCCGATTTGTTAGTTTTCCTCTCCCGTGTGGTTCCCTTTCTCCTGTGGGTCTCCTTCCGATGTGAGTTCTCTTGTCTTGTCAATCCTTCTACTTTCTGGATAATCCTTCCATGTGATTAGTCCTCTCCTGTGTCTCCCCTTCTGCTGTGAGTTCCCTCCTTCTGAGAGTTATCCTCTCATGTCACCCCTCCTATATTGTGAGTTCTTTTTCCTGTCATTATATTCCCCCTGTGCCTTGCCTGCCCGTGTCAGTCTCTGCTCCTAATTGCGAGTTCTTTTTTTTGTTATTATTTCTTCCTTGTGATTCTTCTTCTCCAGTGAATCCCTTCTGTAATCTGTCGTTTGTGTTACTCCCCCGAAGTTGCGAGTTCTGCTTTTCTGTGATTATTTCTCCCCTGTGACGTTCCTTCTCCAGTGAATCCCACCTCGTGTTCTTTTTCGTAATTTCCGAGTTCTCTTTTCCTATGATTTTTACTACACTAGTACTCGTCTTTTCCTGTGAATTCTCCTCTTTTGTGACTTCTACTCCCGTGTCACCACTCCAAATTTGAGTGATCGTCTTTTCTGTGATTATTTCTCCACTGTGACTCTTATTCTTCTTCTTCTTCTGAGTTCCCGTCCCCTCTGCTTACTACTCGTGTTAGTCCTGCTAGTTTGCGAGTTCCCCTTTCCTGTGATTATTTCTCCTCTGTGACTCCCCTTATCCTGTTAGTCTGCCTCCCCTGTGAGTCCTCCTGTCGCGTTCCTTCTGCTAATCTGTTATTTTTTCCTTTCCTGTCATTATTTCTTTATTGTGACTCCCCGTCTTTTTTTATCCCCCCCTCCCCGTGAGTTCTCTTATCATTGCACTCCTCCTACACTCTGAGTTTAGCTTTGCTGTCATGATTTCTCTCCTGTGACTCTCTTTTTCCTGTGAGTCCCCCTCCCTTTTCAGTTCTCCACGTGTTAGTCGTGCTGCGAGTTCTCTTTTGCTGTGATTATTTCCTTCCTGTAACACCACTTGTTTTGCGAGTCCCCTTCCGCTCTGTGTGTTTTACTGTCTTGTCACTCCTCCTACTTTGTGAGTTCTTTGTTCTCGTGATTAATTTTCCCTTGTGACTTTCCTTCTTCTGTGAGTCCCTCTTGTGCTTTTCCTGCTGATATGTGATTTCTTCTTTCCCCTGATTATTTCTTCCATGTGACTCGCCTTCTCCTTTGACTCCCCTTCCACTGTGAGTTCTTCTCTCAAGTCATATCTCTACTTTGTGAGTTTTCGTTTCCTCTGATTATTTCTCCTCATGTTAGTCGTGCTAGTTTGTGACTTCTCCTTTCCTATTGTTTATTCTAACCTGTGATTCATCCTCTCCTGTGAGTCCCCTTCCTCTGCGAGGTCTTTTTTTTTGTCAATTCCTACTCCTTTCCTATGACTATTTCTTCCCTGTGATTCTCTTTTTCCTTTGTTTCCCCCTCCATGTGAGATGGCCTCTATTTTTCTTTCTCGTAATCTGAGAGTTCCTCTTTCTTGTGATTATATTGCTCTATGACTCCCCTTTTACTGCGAGTCCCCCTCAGCTGTGAGATTTTCTCTGGTGTTTCTTCTTCTAATCTGCGAGTTTTCCTCGTGCTAACCCTGCTAGATTGCGAGTTCTCTTTTTCTGTGATTATTTCTAATCTGTGAGTGCCTTTTCCGTGTGAGTTATCCTCTGTTGTCACTACTCCTGAGTTTTCCTTTTTGTGATTATTTTTCCCTGTGACTCCCTTTTTCCTCGAATTCCGCCCCCCTGTGAGTTACTTTTTAATGCTATTTCTGCTACCTGATGAGTTCTCCTTTCCTGTCATTATTTCCCCCCTATGATTCTTTTCCTGTCAGTCCCCCTTTTCTGTAAGTTCTACTCCCGTGTCACTCTTCCAAATTTGTGAAATCTCCTATCCTGTGATTATTTCTCTTCTGTGACTCCCTTTCTGCTGTGATTCACCTCCCCTTGTGAGTTCTCCTATCATGTCATTCCACCTACATTGTCAGTTTCGCTTTCCTTCCATTATTTCTTCCCTGTGACTCCCGTTCTCCCTTGAGTTCTCCTCTTTGTCAGTTCTACTCCCGTGTCATTCCTCCAAATTTGTTCGTTTTCCCTTCCTGTGATTTTTCCTCACCTGTGATTCCTCTTCTCCTGTGAGCCCCCGTCCCCTGTGTATTCTCCTCGATTTACTCCTGCTACTTTGTTAGATGTACTATCCTGTGAGTATTTCTAACATGTGCGGCCTTTTCCCCTGCTAGTTCTCCTCTTTTGTCATTACTCCTACTTTGTGAGTTCTCCTTTGTTGTCATTATTACTCTCCCGTTCGTCCCAATCTTCTGTGAGGTCTCCTCGCGTGTAACTAGTATGTTGTGAGTTCTCCTTTCTTGTTATTATTCTTGCCTTGTGACTCCCCTTCTAAACATGTGCATTATCCTCGTGTTGGCCCTGCTAGTTTGTCAGTTCTCTTTTCCTGTGATTATTTCTAACCTGTAAGTTCCTATCCCCTGAGAGTTCTCCTTTCTTGTTATTACTGCTACTTTGCGAGTTTTCCTTTTTGCGATTATTTCTCCCCTGTGACTCCCCTTCTCCTGTCATTCCCCTTCTTTTGTGAGTTCTTCTCTCATGTCATTCCTCTTACTTTGTGAGTTTTCTTTTCTTTTCCTGTTATTTTATTTCTCTCCCGTGACTCCCCTTTTCCTGTGAGACCACCTCTCCTGTGAGATCTAGTACCGCGTCATTCCTCCAACTTTGTGAGTCTTCTTTCCTTTGATTATTTATCCCCGGTGACTCCCTTTCTCTCGTGAATCTCTGTCCGCTGTGCATGCGCCTCGTGTTAGTCCTGCTAGTTTGTGAGCTGTCCATTCCTGTGATTATTTCTAACCTGTGAGTCCCCATTCCTTATAAGTTCTCTGCCTGTGTTCCTCCTCCTTATCTGTGAGTTGTTCTTTCCTTTCAATATTTCACTCCTATGACTCCCTTCTCCCGTGCGTCTCCTTACCCTGAGGGATCTCTTTTCTTCTCACTCTTCCCATTTTATGAGTTATCATTTCCTTGGAATATTTCTTTCCTGTGACTCCCATTTTGCTATGATTCCCCCTCCACTCTAAATCCTCCTTTCGTGTTCCTCCGCCTAATCTGTGAGTTCTGCTTTCATGTGATTATTTCTTACCTGTGACTCTTCTTCTCCTTTGAGTCCTCCTCTCGTGTGACTTTTGAACCCGTGCCACTCCTCCAAATTTGTGAGTTCTCCTTTCCTGTGACTATTTCTCTCCTGTGACTGCCATTCTCCTAGGAATATTCATAGCCTGCGAGGCTAGCTCGTGTTAGTCCTGCTAAGTTGTGAGTTTTTCTTTCCTGTCACTATTTCCTCGTGTGACTGCCCTTCTCATGTGAGTCCCCCTCTTCTTTGAGTTCTACTCTCGTCTCACTCCTCCAAATGTGTGAGTTCTCCTTTTCTGTGCTTACTTCTCCCATGTAACTCCCTTTTCCTGCTAATCACCCTCCCCTACGAGTCTCCGCTCTTGTTCCTTCTCCTAATTGTTCAGTTCTCCTTTCTGTGATTAAATCTACCTTGTGAGTGACCTTCTCATGTAAACCCCTTTCCCTTTCAGTTCTCCTCTCATGGCACTCCTCCTACGTTATCAGTTTTCCCTTCCTCTGATTAACTCTACCCTGTGACTCCCTTTGTCCTGCAAGATCCCCTGTAAGAGCTCTCTGTCCCTGTCACTTTCCTACTTTGCGAGTTAAATTTCCTGTGATTATTTCTCCCCTCTGACTCCCCTCCTTCTCTCAGTACCCTTCCTCTGTTAGTTAAACTCCAGTGTCACTCCTCCAAACTTGTGAGTCTTACTGTCATTTGATTTTTCTACCGTGTGACTCTTTTTCTCCTGTGATTCCCTTTCCCTTGTGAGTTCTCCTGTCATGTCATTTTTTCTGCATTGTCCGTTTTGCTTTCCTGTCATTATTTCTTCGTCGTGACTTCCTTTCTCCTTTGAGTCCCCTCTTCTGTGAGTTCTATTCCCGCGTCACTTCAAATTGGTGAGTCTCACCTTTCCTGTCATTATTTCTATCCTGTGACTCCCCTTCTCCTGTGACTTCCCGTCACCTCTCCATTCTCCTCGTGTTAGTGCTGGTAGTTTGTGAGTTCTCCTTTCCTGTGACTATTACTAACATGTGAGTCCTGTTCGCCTGTGAGTTCTCGTCTTTTGTCACTACTCCTACTTTGTAAGTTCTTCTTTCTGTGATTATTTCTCCCCACACCCTTTCTCCTTTGACTCCCCTTCCCCTAAGAGTTCTCCTTTGCTGTCATTCCTTCTTCTTTTAGAGTTCTCCTTTCCTGTGATTATTTGTAACATGTGACTCCCCTTCTCCTGTGAATCCCCGTCCCCTGTGCATTTCCTTCGTCCTGCTTGTTGGTGAGTTCTCCTTTCCTATGATTATTTACTTTTTGTGAGAACCCTTATCCTCCGTGTCCTCCCTCGTGTAAGTCCCCTTCCCCTGTGAATTTTCATGTCATGTTAGTCCTCTCATCTTCTGAGTCTTCCTTTCCTGTGATTCTGTCTCCCCTGTGACTCCACCTCTTCTGTGATTCCCCCTGTGAGATTTGTTTTATCACTCCAGCTAATTTGTGAGTTCTCCTCTGCTGTAATTCTTTTTCCTGCTGACACCCCTTCTCTTCAGAGTCGCTTTTTTTGTGAGTTCTCTTCTCTTGTAACTACTCCTACTTTCTGAGTTCTTCTTTGTATTAGTATTTTTTCCCTGAGACTCCCCTTCTCCTGCGAATCCCCCTATGAGACCTTCTCTCATATTCCTCTTCCTGCTTTGTGAGTTCTCCTTTGCT